>JAGVVM010021478.1:0-11724 GCA_019149425.1 Psidium friedrichsthalianum
GAGATTTCGGTGTCGAGCTTTGCTCCAGCTCAAGATGACTTATTTATAAAGTCCACCTCCCCCCGAACAAACAAAGGAAAAAGAGAAATTAAAATGAACTTATGCGAATGATAAGCAGTTAAGCCTAAGGTTGAAAATCCATACACGTATATATATAAAATAAATAAATAAATAAATAAGGGGATAAACAGAGGCCCAAGAATCTGCTGCAGTTCTGTGCGGGGCAAAAACACTCGGGTGGTGTCAGTTTTTGGAAAAGTTAAAGCAAAGTCCAATAATGGAACGCCACGTCGTCCCAGATTGGAGCGTCTGTTATTCTATTTATTATGATATATATACATATATATAAATAAATATATATATACATATATATCTCGAAACAGCGATGGGTCATAGCCATCATGGGTGGCACTGCCTCCATTTCCATTTCCATTTCTTGTTTTATATTTTTTCGGGCCCCCCCTTTTTTTTTTTTGTATTGTGTTGAGGATAAACAAAAGAAGGTAGAAAAATGGGGCAATACCCTTGTGATGGGCATTTGCTACTTACTGACTTCTGTGCCTACATTTACAGCTGTGAAAATATTCTCTATGTACGTATATTCTATGTGGTCCGTCTTTCAGTAGCTCCAAACGGTAGTAAGAGAGGAGCGAACACGCCGTGTCGCGAACGATAGGCGACTCCCATCGATAATTTGGCCAATAAACGATGGGGTTACAGTAATAGGGACCCCCGCGCACGTACAGACTCGGCTAAGCCGGGCATGTTTTTCCGTCCATCCCCGATGAGAGAGGAAACCGTCCCCGGATGCTTTGCGCGGGAAAATCCGTGACAAACGGGGAGATTGAATTAGCTCTCGCACGGTGAAAAGGGAGGGAGGGGGGGATGATGATGATGAGGAGGATGATTAGTTCCCTTCCCCATCTTGAAATCCATCTTTGTCAAAGCAAGTTGAATTAGTAGAGGAGGGCCATGTCCTTTAGGCAGCGTACTTGCGATGGTGAATTGGATTGGTGCCGATCCATATTTGGTCGACCATTAATTGATTTTTTATTTCATTTTTGGAATTATTGTGGATGGGGATACTAATAATAATAATAATAATAATAAATAAAAGGGAAGAAGGATAGATAATAATTGTTGGTGAAAAAAAAAATGGGGGCTTGTAACAATAATTAGCCGGAAGCAAAGCAAAGCAAATCAGCATCTCCTCCTCCTCCTCCTGTTTTATCACATATCATTCATCACATTCACACCCATCTCTCTCTCTCTCTCTCAATCATCATAATCGTCGTCCCCATCTCTCTCTCTCTCTCTCTCTCTCTCTCTCTCTCCATCACTGTCTCTCTCTACAACCCATCTCTTTCTTTTTTTACTCTGCCATTTTTCATTTTCGTGTGTAGTACAGTGCAGAGTTGATGATTATGCTCCTTCTCTTTCTCTCTCTTCTTTACTGCAACCCTCTATCTCTATCTTTCTCTCTCTTCTGAACAAGAAAAGAACACAAAAACCAAAATCTGAACCCCCCCTTCCTCTTCTTGCACTCACTCGTAGGAATTCTCCCTCTCTCTGACCCTCCTTTAAACATCACCCTCAAATCTCGCAAAAACCACTGCTTCTCTTCTCTGTCTCTCTCTCTCTCTCTATCTCTAGGGGAGAGACTCAAAGGTGAGAGCTGCTGCTGATCGAAGTGACCATCTTGTCTTGGAGCGGGAGAGAGGAAGAGAGGAGACGAGATCTGCATCTGCATGTCCTTCTTGGAGCCGGCCCCCACAATTCAACTTCGGTGAGGGTGGAGGAGATTAACCTGAGGAGCGATGCAGCAAGGAGGAGGGTCCCACTCCCACTACGGCGGCCCACCGCCTCCTCCTCCTCCTCCTCCTCCGCCTGCCGAGCCCCCCGCCCCCGCCCCCACCCCCCATCCCCACCACATGGTGGTTGAAGAGGCGTCCCCGATAAGCAGCCGCCCGCCCGCCCCTCCCGGCCCGGACGAAATCCCTCCGCTCTCGGGCGGGGACATGGACGCCCTCGCCACGGCGGCGGACGTGGGCGGGAGCAGCGGCGGCGGAGGAGGAGGAGGGGGAACCGATGGCCGCGCCAGGAGACGCTGGCGCTTCTGAAGATCAGGTCCGAGATGGACGCAGCGTTCCGGGACGCCACACTCAAGGGTCCACTCTGGGAAGATGTGTCCAGGTAAAAACAAGAATCACATCAACAATTCCCCCCCAAAAAAAAAAATGACAAATTGAATCTACTCTCTGGGCCTTGAAGTTCCTGAAACCATGTAGTAACCCCTCATTGCATCATCATCATACAACATCATTATCAAATCATAATCATCTCAACTAATCTTCCATCTTCCCCAGATGTGATTATCCCTCCAAGCAATCCAACCAGTGCTTGTAATCCAGATGGGTTCTCTCTCTCTGCTCTCTCTCTCTCTCTCTCTCTCTCTCTCTCTCTCTCTCTCTCTCTCTCTTCTTTCTCTCTCTCTTCTGCGGGGTACAAGCGCACATGGTTTCTCTCTCTTTCCAACACGACTCACGAGTTGAGTTGTTGGGGGCATCTGGGCATCTTTTTTATTTTTTTTTCCCTTATGTTTCTTCTCCTTCTCTCGATTTCGAGATCTTTTTTAGTTTTTCTTCGGGGGTGTGGGTTAACTTTCTCCAAATTTAGAAATATAGGCCAAATCAAAGTGCATGAGCTCTGGACCAATCACTCTTTCTCTCTCCTCTTTTTCCAGATTTTTTTATTTTTTTTTAATCTTATTTCACATGTGGATGCGAAAAGCATCTTGATTTGTACCCCTCCACTCCCCCTCCCTTCGAAAATACTGAAAATCCCAAGAACAATTCTCCCCCAAATTTCAACATTTGTCTCTGCACTTTCCAATTATACAAGTAATAACAGCGAAAGCTCCAGTTTTTTTTTCGTTAATGGGGTTAGCAGTGGGTCGCTATTTGCATTTGGACGTGTCTTATCTCCTCTCTCTCTCTCTCTCTCTCTTTCTCTCAGCTCCTAGTTGTCTGCTACTTGACAAGACGGAGATTACGAGCCTTGATCTGGGATTTTGATCTCGTGCATGACATCAATCTCAGGACAGAGAGATTCACTAAGCAACTTTCTTTCTTTATGTTTTGTTTAATATAATTCTTGGTTGCAGGAAGCTAGGTGAACACGGGTACAGAAGAAGTGCCAAGAAATGCAAAGAGAAGTTCGAGAACGTCCACAAGTACTATAAAAGGACCAAAGAAGGCCGTGCTGGTCGTCAAGACGGCAAGACCTACAAGTTCTTCTCCGAGCTCGAAGCCCTCAACACCGCCGCCGCCGTCGGGATGTCACCAGCTCCAGGTGGTGGTGCTGCTGTTGCTGCAGCCCCGGGCGGTCTCTCCGTAAACCCCGTTTCGGTGGGGATATCATTCACAAACCCCATCCCAATCTCCTCCCTCCGCATCCAGCCTCCCGTCTCGGCACCTCCGCCGCCCCATACTCACCACATATTTGCACCCACCACAGCACCCGGTATATCAACTGGGCCGGTAGCCTCACCTGCAATGTTAGCTAGCCCCATGGGAATGATCTTCCCGTCAAACAGTTCGTCCTCATCTGGCAGATCGGAGGAGGATGACGATGACGACGAGGACGATGATGAGGAAGGCGAGCCGTCCACCACGGGCAGTAGCCACAAGCGGAAGAGGGGGCCAGGAGAGACGAGCGGCAGCGGCAGTGGAAGCCGCCGTAGGATGATGGAGCTCTTTGAGGGACTGATGAAGCAGGTGATGCAGAAGCAGGAGGAGATGCAGAAGAGGTTCTTGGAGGCCATAGAGAAGAGGGAACAGGATAGGATGATAAGAGAGGAGGCGTGGCGGCGGCAGGAGATGGCCAGGCTGGCCCAGGAGCACGAGATTGCTGCCCAGGAGCGCGCCACCTCCGCCTCGAGGGATGCAGCCATTGTCTCATTCTTGCAGAAGATCACAGGTCAGACAATCCATCTGCCCACGACGCCGGCGACTGTGACGACAGGCGTTCCCCCTCTGTCTTCAACCCCGCCGCCCAGACCACAGGTTCAACCAACCCAGGCCGCTCCTCATCCGCAGCCGCGGATGCCACCCCCTCCAACGTATCAAGAGCAACGGCAGCAGCAGCAGCAACGACAGAACATCGAGGTCGTCACGCATCCACTACCCGTTTCGACTGAAATAATCATGGCCGTCCCGGAGCAGCAAGTTCCGCCGCAGTCTCAAGAACTCATCCTTAGCGGAGGAAGTGGTAGGGAGCCGTTATCCTCTTCAAGGTGGCCGAAAGTGGAAGTGCTCGAGCTGATAAAGCTGCGGAGTGGGCTCGAGTCGAGGTATCAAGAGGCCGGCCCTAAGGGGCCGCTGTGGGAGGAAATCTCTGCCGGCATGGCAAGGATGGGGTACAAGAGGAGCGCCAAGAGGTGCAAGGAGAAGTGGGAGAACATCAACAAGTACTTCAAGAAGGTGAAGGAGAGCAACAAGAAGCGACCCGAAGACGCCAAGACCTGCCCATACTTCCACGAGCTCGATGCCCTTTATAGGAGGAAGGTACTTGGCGGTGGTGGTGCAACAAGCGGTGCAGCTGCCACTTCCGGGTCCGTGGGGTTTAGCGTCGAGCTGTCTCCGAATACAGCGAACTTGGATGCTCATCCGGTAATCACCCAGGATCAGCTGCCGCCGCCGCCGCCGCCAGCACAGGCACAGGCTAGTGAACCCGAACACAAAGATGGAGGCGGAAATTCAGGTGCACAAGAGAGGATAGCCGAAGAAGGAAATGGAGGATCACTTAAGAAGGTAACATTTTCTTGTAAAAAAACCGAGAAGCGTTCGTGTCTAATTCCATCATTAATGATCGAATTATGTGTAAGGCAATATAGTTTAGGAGAAAAATTTATGTTCATTGTTGATTCAATCCATGTTCAGTATGAGGGCTGATTATTTTGTTGGCATTTGAAGCCAGAAGACACCGTGAAAGAGATCACAGGGCAAGGGCCGCGTCGAAATCAACACCTGGACTCGGACCAACAGCATTTAAGGGTGAACAGCAGTAATTACAATGACAAAAAGATGGAGGAAGGTGACAGTGATAATATTGAAGATCAGGAGGAAAATGAAATGGAAGAGGATGATGAAGAAAACGATGAGGATGAAGAATTGGAAGAAGAGGAAGATGGCCTATAAGATTGAATTCCATCGGCCAACGCATCAGCGGCCCAACATAGGAAACCTGGCGCCGTCGTTTCTCCATGGTTCAGTAGACATAAAGGCGCTGCCGGCCCTGGTGGTTGGCCACCACCATGCGAGACTGTACCATATACACACATGTATCTGCTCAAAAAGCTCTTTTAATCATACCTTTTGAAATTATTCTTCAGCTCACCTAATAAATGTCAAAGAATATTTCTATATTCCATTACAATCGTTCTCCTTTTTGCTTATATACAATTGAGGGGCTAACCCTAATATCCTAACAAAAGAGACTAAAAAAGGAAGACTCCTATACAATATATAAATTAAAAAATAACTCCCTAATTTAAAGGAAGCACAGCTCACGCCAACACTCCCCCTCAAGTGGGTGAGAAGATGTCTTCGATACCCATCTTGACGAGTGAGCTTTGAAACGCTCTACTTGACACAGCTTTAGTCAATACATCGGCCAATTGATCTTCAGATTTGACAAAAGGTAGCTGAATTATCTTAGCATCCAAATTCTCCTTGACAAAGTGTCTATCAACCTCAACATGTTTGGTTCGATCATGCTGAACCGGGTTGTGAGAGATAGCTATAGCGGCTTTATTATCACAAAACAGCTTCATCCCAGACTCTGGTGGATATCCAAGTTCAGATAATAACTTCTTGAGCCACAATAACTCACACAGCCCCTTCGCTACTCCTCTGAATTCTGCCTCAGCACTGGACAAGGCTACAACTTTTTGTTTCTTGCTCCTCCACGTAACCAAGTTACCTCCTACAAATGTGAGATAACCTGACGTTGACCTTCTATCTGTTGCATTCCCTGCCCAATCTGCGTCTGTATATCCTTCCACTGCAAGGTGACCATTTTTTGCAAACATTATTCCTCTCCCTGGAGCCGACTTTAGATATCGAAGGATACGATATACTGCATTCATATGTTCTTCACTAGGAGCGTGCATAAATTGACTCACAACACTTACTGCATAAGCAATGTCTGGGCGAGTATGAGACAAATAAATCAATCTTCCTACTAACCTTTGATACCTCTCCTTATTAGTTGGTACTTGATCAGGATATTCTCCAAGCTTATGATTCTGTACCATAGGAGTATCAGCGGGCTTACAGTCCACCATTCCCACTTCAGCCAACAAATCAAGTACGTATTTTCTTTGTGATAAGAAAATTCCTTCCTTAGATCTAGCCACCTCAATACCCAGGAAATACTTCAGTCCTCCTAAGTTTTTCATCTCAAACTCTTCTGCCAACTTCTCTTGAAGTCTCAAAATTTCTTCACTATCATTTCCTGTGATGAGCATATCATCAACATATATGATCAGGACAGTCACTTTACCTTGGCTTTGCTTCAAAAATAAAGTGTGATCGGAATTGCTCTGGGAATAACCGTACCTCCTCATGGCTGAGCTGAATCGACCAAACCAGGCACGAGGTGACTGTTTCAAACCATATAGCGACCTCTTTAGTCTACAAACAGCATTCGGCTTATCAACACACCCATATCCAGGTGGAACCTCCATGTAAATCTCTTCCTCCAAATCTCCATGAAGAAATGCATTCTTCACATCAAACTGATGCAATGGCCAATCTAGATTTGCAGCAAGTGATAGCAGAACCCGCACAGTATTCAATTTTGCAACTGGAGAGAAAGTCTCCTGGTAGTCCACACCATAAGTCTGTGTGTACCCTTTTGCAACCAATCGAGCCTTGTACCTCTCAATGGTACCATCTGCCTTATGTTTAATGGTGAACACCCACTTACACCCCACGACTTTCTTCCCTTTTGGCAACTCTACAAGCCTCCAAGTCTGATTTTTCTCTAATGCTTCCATCTCCTCCTTCATAGCTTGGACCCACTTTGGATCTTTCAAGGCCTCTCCCACCCCATTTGGAATTCGAACAGCTGATACATTTGACACAAAAGCCTTTAAAAATTTCGATAGTCTTCTTGTTGACACAAAATCGGCAATGGGATATTTAGACTTTCGTTCCTCCACATCCGGTGAGTACCTACTAGGTGGCTTGCCCCGGTTATGCCTGTCAGGGAGTTTATATCTAACAACCATATCAGAATCATCAGAAACCTCAAGATCAGAAAGAGAGCTTACCTCAGGATCATTCTCAGGAGAGTGGTCGGGTACTAAAGAAGGGGCAATTTGCGAAGGAGTAGACTGATCTCGCTCATTAAGTGTAGAGATAGGCTGCTGGTCATCCCCACTTTCAGCTGAAAAATGATCACCCTCCCCCTCATTGCCTGCCATTACACCATGGTTTAAATCTTCATCAAACTGCACCATTGGAACTTGCCGTAAGCTGGTTAATGGTCCAGCCCCACCCAGTCGCATCCCGAACTCTACACGCCCTCCTGACTCCGCGCCCTCCATGCTAATGTCCCACCAATTTTTCCTCTCATTATAATTCTCCCCCTGAATGGAACAATGGGGTGGAGAGAAATAAAACTCAGACTCCAGAAAAGTCACGTCCATGGTAACATGTGTCTTCTTGGTCGTCGGATTATAGCAGCGATACCCCTTTTGGTGAGTTCCATAGCCAATAAATATACACCGTACCGCACACGGGTCAAGTTTGGTACGTTGGTTCTTATGAAGATGCACAAAAGCCACACACCCAAATACTTTAGGGGGTATTGTCAAAACTGAAGGGAGAAGAACATACTGGGATAGAGCTTGTAATGGAGTTTGAAATTGCAATACACGAGAGGGCATACGATTCATCAAGTGAACGGCTGTGACCACCGCTGCATCCCAGAATCTTTTTGGAACATTGCCATCGACCAAAAGAGCCCTCGCCGTCTCTAGAATGTGGCGGTTCTTTCGTTCAGCCACACCGTTCTGCTGAGGGGTTTGAGTGCAAGAGGTCTCATGGATTAGACCATGTTCCTTAAAGTAAGAGGTAAGGTATTGATTGATATATTCACCGCCATTGTCAGTGCGGAGAATCTGAATACTAGCTCCAAACTGAGTGGCAACCATTTTGTGAAACATGCGAAATATGTTAGGAGCCTCATCCTTATGCTTCATCAGATACAACCATGTCATACGTGTGCAGTCATCAACAAAGGTTATAAACCATCTCATTCCAGACATTGTAGTTATTGGGGATGCACCCCACACATCAGAATGAACCAACATAAAAGGCTTGCTTCTTTTATTAGAACTCAAAGGAAAAGAAACACGATGATTCTTTGCCATAATGCATGTTTCACATTGAAAAGCAGAATCCGATAGACCACGAAACAACTCAGGAAATAAATGCTTTAAATATCTAAATGATGGGTGTCCCAACCGACGATGCCATAACCAAATATCCTTCTCCTTACTGACAGATCGACCATGAGTGTGATAAGTGCAGCCAGAGCTGAGATCATCCACAATGTATAGCCCCTCCCTCTTAGTACCACGCCCAATGATCTCCTTCGTGAGAATATCCTGAAATAAACAGAAATCCGGGTACATAAGAACACGGCAATTCAACTCATCAGTAATTTGTCCAATAGACAATAAACGATTGGACAAAGAGGGCACAAGTAATGTATGTGACAAAGAAAGAGATGGCGTTAGAGCCACATTCCCAGCCCCGGTTACTGGATGGCAATGTCCATTAGCATTATACACACTATCTCGTCGCGGTTTAGTACGGTTGATGAGGTCATTGGGATCTGGCGTCATGTGATCGGTAGCGCCTGAGTCGATAATCCAGCCACTGTTTCCACCATGACGAGTAGTGCTAAAAACAAAGCCACGATTACCTTCAGGAGGAAGGGTGGAAGAATTAGCCAAAGCTACCATCGGGACCAAGGAAAGAGGCGAACTCCCAGTCACCAAGGATGCCTGCCCTGCGCTTTTGCCCGATTCTACCTCAGATTTCTTCTTCTTTGCTTGAAAATCATCCCACCAATCTGGGAATCCATGCAGCTTAAAACAAGTATCCCTAGTGTGTTTGGAGTTGCCACAATGAGAACAGCCACCGGACACTTGAGACTTGGACTTAATAGCAGACCGAGGGCGCCCACCTCTACCCACCGAACTACCTGCCGTCAACTGTAGAGACATGTCACCTCGATTGCCCCGCGAGACCATTGCTGTACCTGTAGGAAAGCCATCGGCATTGGCCAGCATCACGGTTTGGCGCACATCCTCCTGCGGACGCGTGCGTAAGCTTGCTCAACAGTGGGAAAAGGTTGCATCTGCAAGACATCTGCACGAACCTTGTCCAGACGATCATCAAGGCCATCCAGAAAAAGGTAAACTCTATCCTCTTGAACAGCGTTATTGTAGCGCTCAATATCTGCGGGACACACCATAGGATTAGGCCTGCGAAAATCAATTTCACGCCAGAGTCCTTGAAGATCATTGTAGTATTTTTCGATTGGTCCACCAGCTTGCTTGAGTCGTGATACCCGGCGCTTTAAATCATACACCTGGGAAGTATCGGTGCCATCAAAAAAGGTGGTAGCTACGGAATCCCATACAGCTTTAGCGGTAGGAAATCTGATAAAATTGCCAATCAACGCCGGATCCATGGAGTTGATGAGCCATCCTTTCACAGTCGAGTCCTCGGTTTTCCACTTCCGAAAAACAGGATCTGTAGGCAGAGGTTGAGGGAGGTCTCCATTGATGTATCCCAGCTTATCTTTGCCGGCGATGTACATCTCCACAACTTGAGACCATAAGCCATAGTTACTTCCATCCAATTTAATTGCGATCTGAGATGAAGCCGAATCATTCTGAGGTGTTGGTGCTGGTGGAGTCTGGTTCTGATTCAGAATCTGAGTCAATCTGGTGGTCAGATTCTCCAAAAGCGCTTCCGTGGACAAATCCCCCCTTGGTTTTGGTGGGGAATCACTGTTCCTGCAGGGTTTTGATCCGCCATGGATCCGAGATTGATCACGAGAAAGATGAAGAAGATCGGACGAGACGACGTTGGCCGGCGCGAGACGACGGCGCAATAGAGAAAGCAAGCAGAAAAATTTTTTCGGGGGCGCTGCCCCCGAACCCCCAGCCCGCTCACCGGCGAGCGGGACCGCCGTAATCGAGGATTGACGTACAGTACTCACAAGGAGCAAACCCTAAGCTCTGATACCATGTCGAAGAATATTTCTATATTCCATTACAATCGTTCTCCTTTTGCTTATATACAATTGAGGGGCTAACCCTAATATCCTAACAAAAGAGACTAAAAAAGGAAGACTCCTATACAATATATAAATTAAAAAATAACTCCCTAATTTAAAGGAAGCACAGCTCACGCCAACAGCGCAAATCAAAAGAGGGACAAGGATTTAAGTGAACTTGGTGCAAAAGGCTACATATGAGAGCCTAAATTTCAAAAACTTTTAATGCCATGAAGCAATTTTGAACAACACTAACGTAATCGTAAGAAAGTCATAAGGTTCTTTTGACCCCTTTACGTTTCTTCGTGATCTCAAGCATTGAATGGAGTATAAAGAAACGAAGCTTTCTAGGTTATTCATCTCGTGCATTCTCAATCTCAATGTACGTGCTTTGCAAGATTTAAATTAAGTAAAAAGAAAAAAATCAATTTATTCAAAAACATAATATCCGAATCACTAAAATTGGTAGGTCCTTGTGATTCGTCTCTTCTTTGATATTTATTTTAACAATGTGTCATGTTCGTCGGACAATTTTTGAACCGCGAACATAATCATTGAATTGTAATATAATTTGTGAATGGGGAGGATAACAGCACTTAAGAAGACTCGAGATAGGTACCTGGGCAGGGTTCATATCATATCTCTTAGCAGTTTCCACTTCGTCGCTGCCTTCAGATATTGCTGTTAAAAGCACATCAAGACGGAAAGATTATCGAGAAGGCTCGGCTCTATACTCGTTCGTGGCCTCAACACACTGATTTTCTTGGTCTCCATCGCCACAATCTGATCATCGCTCTTCCCCGATTGCCCCACACTCTCCCGGTTTACCTGCTAACGTACTGGCTCAGTACGCCTACTTTGCTACGGCTACAACTGGATTCCGAAATCCGATGCGGTCGGAGTAAAAATCATGGAGGGATTTTATATAAGCTTGGTGTCAGTAGGGTGGTGTTTCCCGCGTCTTGTGGTTGAACTACTACATGAAAAAATACGAGTCCGGATAGATGCCCCAGGGAGATACGTCCGCGACTTCTTCAATTGAAGAATCGGAAATAGTTTGCGAGCATTATTTACTTTTTTAAGTACTCTTCGTGCGTATGCAATATCATCTGTGTTTCTAGTTTTGAAGTTTGAAGAACTAGACTCCCTTTGCCAGTTGCATGTGGTGGATCATCTATTAATTCCTTGATCCCGAGAGGGCCTTTATTCTTGCTTGAAGTCAAGACTTCGAATAGCGTTTTGTCCTAATACGACTTCGAAGCAGTGGAAATAAAAAGCCGCAACTTGTAAAACACGGTATGTCCGACGCCTACATGAACAAAAAACGCACAGCGGAAATCTCTTAATTTATTTATTTATTTA
>JAGVVM010021479.1:0-12168 GCA_019149425.1 Psidium friedrichsthalianum
TATTCTCCAAGCTTATGATTCTGTACCATAGGAGTATCAGCGGGCTTACAGTCCACCATTCCACTTCAGCCAACAAATCAAGTACGTATTTTTCTTGTGATAAGAAAATTCCTTCCTTAGATCTAGCCACCTCAATACCCAGGAAATACTTCAGTCCTCCTAAGTTTTTCATCTCAAACTCTTCTGCCAACTTCTCTTGAAGTCTCAAAATTTCTTCACTATCATTTCCTGTGATGAGCATATCATCAACATATATGATCAGGACAGTCACTTTACCTTGGCTTTGCTTCAAAAATAAAGTGTGATCGGAATTGCTCTGGGAATAACCGTACCTCCTCATGGCTGAGCTGAATCGACCAAACCAGGCACGAGGTGACTGTTTCAAACCATATAGCGACCTCTTTAGTCTACAAACAGCATTCGGCTTATCAACACACCCATATCCAGGTGGAACCTCCATGTAAATCTCTTCCTCCAAATCTCCATGAAGAAATGCATTCTTCACATCAAACTGATGCAATGGCCAATCTAGATTTGCAGCAAGTGATAGCAGAACCCGCACAGTATTCAATTTGCAACTGGAGAGAAAGTCTCCTGGTAGTCCACACCATAAGTCTGTGTGTACCCTTTTGCAACCAATCGAGCCTTGTACCTCTCAATGGTACCATCTGCCTTATGTTTAATGGTGAACACCCACTTACACCCCACGACTTTCTTCCCTTTTGGCAACTCTACAAGCCTCCAAGTCTGATTTTTCTCTAATGCTTCCATCTCCTCCTTCATAGCTTGGACCCACTTTGGATCTTTCAAGGCCTCTCCACCCCATTTGGAATTCGAACAGCTGATACATTTGACACAAAAGCCTTTAAAAATTTCGATAGTCTTCTTGTTGACACAAAATCGGCAATGGGATATTTAGACTTTCGTTCCTCCACATCCGGTGAGTACCTACTAGGTGGCTTGCCCCGGTTATGCCTGTCAGGGAGTTTATATCTAAACAACCATATCAGAATCATCAGAAACCTCAAGATCAGAAAGAGAGCTTACCTCAGGATCATTCTCAGGAGAGTGGTCGGGTACTAAAGAAGGGGCAATTTGCGAAGGAGTAGACTGATCTCGCTCATTAAGTGTAGAGATAGGCTGCTGGTCATCCCCACTTTCAGCTGAAAAATGATCACCCTCCCCCTCATTGCCTGCCATTACACCATGGTTTAAATCTTCATCAAACTGCACCATTGGAACTTGCCGTAAGCTGGTTAATGGTCCAGCCCCACCCAGTCGCATCCCGAACTCTACACGCCCTCCTGACTCCGCGCCCTCCATGCTAATGTCCCACCAATTTTTCCTCTCATTATAATTCTCCCCCTGAATGGAACAATGGGGTGGAGAGAAATAAAACTCAGACTCCAGAAAAGTCACGTCCATGGTAACATGTGTCTTCTTGGTCGTCGGATTATAGCAGCGATACCCCTTTTGGTGAGTTCCATAGCCAATAAATATACACCGTACCGCACACGGGTCAAGTTTGGTACGTTGGTTCTTATGAAGATGCACAAAAGCCACACACCCAAATACTTTAGGGGGTATTGTCAAAACTGAAGGGAGAAGAACATACTGGGATAGAGCTTGTAATGGAGTTTGAAATTGCAATACACGAGAGGGCATACGATTCATCAAGTGAACGGCTGTGACCACCGCTGCATCCCAGAATCTTTTTGGAACATTGCCATCGACCAAAAGAGCCCTCGCCGTCTCTAGAATGTGGCGGTTCTTTCGTTCAGCCACACCGTTCTGCTGAGGGGTTTGAGTGCAAGAGGTCTCATGGATTAGACCATGTTCCTTAAAGTAAGAGGTAAGGTATTGATTGATATATTCACCGCCATTGTCAGTGCGGAGAATCTGAATACTAGCTCCAAACTGAGTGGCAACCATTTTGTGAAACATGCGAAATATGTTAGGAGCCTCATCCTTATGCTTCATCAGATACAACCATGTCATACGTGTGCAGTCATCAACAAAGGTTATAAACCATCTCATTCCAGACATTGTAGTTATTGGGGATGCACCCCACACATCAGAATGAACCAACATAAAAGGCTTGCTTCTTTTATTAGAACTCAAAGGAAAAGAAACACGATGATTCTTTGCCATAATGCATGTTTCACATTGAAAAGCAGAATCCGATAGACCACGAAACAACTCAGGAAATAAATGCTTTAAATATCTAAATGATGGGTGTCCCAACCGACGATGCCATAACCAAATATCCTTCTCCTTACTGACAGATCGACCATGAGTGTGATAAGTGCAGCCAGAGCTGAGATCATCCACAATGTATAGCCCCTCCCTCTTAGTACCACGCCCAATGATCTCCTTCGTGAGAATATCCTGAAATAAACAGAAATCCGGGTACATAAGAACACGGCAATTCAACTCATCAGTAATTTGTCCAATAGACAATAAACGATTGGACAAAGAGGGCACAAGTAATGTATGTGACAAAGAAAGAGATGGCGTTAGAGCCACATTCCCAGCCCCGGTTACTGGATGGCAATGTCCATTAGCATTATACACACTATCTCGTCGCGGTTTAGTACGGTTGATGAGGTCATTGGGATCTGGCGTCATGTGATCGGTAGCGCCTGAGTCGATAATCCAGCCACTGTTTCCACCATGACGAGTAGTGCTAAAAACAAAGCCACGATTACCTTCAGGAGGAAGGGTGGAAGAATTAGCCAAAGCTACCATCGGGACCAAGAAAGAGGCGAACTCCCAGTCACCAAGGATGCCTGCCCTGCGCTTTTGCCCGATTCTACCTCAGATTTCTTCTTCTTTGCTTGAAAATCATCCCACCAATCTGGGAATCCATGCAGCTTAAAACAAGTATCCCTAGTGTGTTTGGAGTTGCCACAATGAGAACAGCCACCGGACACTTGAGACTTGGACTTAATAGCAGACCGAGGGCGCCCACCTCTACCCACCGACTACCTGCCGTCAACTGTAGAGACATGTCACCTCGATTGCCCCGCGAGACCATTGCTGTACCTGTAGGAAAGCCATCGGCATTGGCCAGCATCACGGTTTTGGCGCACATCCTCCCTGCGGACGCGTGCGTAAGCTTTGCTCAACAGTGGGAAAAGGTTGCATCTGCAAGACATCTGCACGAACCTTGTCCAGACGATCATCAAGGCCATCCAGAAAAAGGTAAACTCTATCCTCTTGAACAG
Source organism: Psidium friedrichsthalianum (assembly GCA_019149425.1). Taxonomy (NCBI): domain Eukaryota; kingdom Viridiplantae; phylum Streptophyta; class Magnoliopsida; order Myrtales; family Myrtaceae; genus Psidium; species Psidium friedrichsthalianum. The sequence continues at coordinate 3,228 of JAGVVM010021479.1, forward strand.
CGTTATTGTAGCGCTCAATATCTGCGGACACACCATAGGATTAGGCCTGCGAAAATCAATTTCACGCCAGAGTCCTTGAAGATCATTGTAGTATTTTTCGATTGGTCCACCAGCTTGCTTGAATCGTGATACCCGGCGCTTTAAATCATACACCTGAGAAGTATCGGTGCCATCAAAAAAGGTGGTAGCTACGGAATCCCATACAGCTTTAGCGGTAGGAAATCTGATAAAATTGCCAATCAACGCCGGATCCATGGAGTTGATGAGCCATCCTTTCACAGTCGAGTCCTCGGTTTCCACTTCCGAAAAACAGGATCTGTAGGCAGAGGTTGAGGGAGGTCTCCATTGATGTATCCCAGCTTATCTTTGCCGGCGATGTACATCTCCACAACTTGAGACCATAAGCCATAGTTACTTCCATCCAATTTAATGCGATCTGAGATGAAGCCGAATCATTCTGAGGTGTTGGTGCTGGTGGAGTCTGGTTCTGATTCAGAATCTGAGTCAATCTGGTGGTCAGATTCTCCAAAAGCGCTTCCGTGGACAAATCCCCCTTGGTTTTGGTGGGGAATCACTGTTCCTGCAGGGTTTTGATCCGCCATGGATCCGAGATTGATCACGAGAAAGATGAAGAAGATCGGACGAGACGACGTTGGCCGGCGCGAGACGACGGCGCAATAGAGAAAGCAAGCAGAAAAATTTTTTTCGGGGGCGCAATAGAGAAAGCAAGCAGAAAAATTTTTTTCGGGGGCGCTGCCCCCGAACCCCCAGCCCGCTCACCGGCGAGCGGGACCGCCGTAATCGAGGATTGGCGTACAGTACTCACAAGGAGCAAACCTAAGCTCTGATACCATGTCGAAGAATATTTCTATATTCCATTACAATCGTTCTCCTTTTTGCTTATATACAATTGAGGGGCTAACCTAATATCCTAACAAAAGAGACTAAAAAAGGAAGACTCCTATACAATATATAAATTAAAAAATAACTCCCTAATTTAAAGGAAGCACAGCTCACGCCAACACTCAAGTGATCGAAAAGAATCTACGACGACCTTAAGTGATCGTGATGCGAGAGTTATCATATGACGTGTCCTTATCCCCTCAAACTTGAATGGTATGAGTTACCTTCTTGCACAATAGTAAGGCAGTAATTGTAATTCAGGGGATATGTGCTTCATTTTGTGCCCTTTACGTTTCTTCCAGATCATCAAGCTGTTGAAGGGGAATAAAAAAGAAGCTGGGAAAATCAAGCTGTTGATTGCAAAAATGATACGCGGTGCAGCATCCGTAGCAAATCCTCATCTCAAAATCTCTCTATCAGAGTTTTTAAGCATGGAACTATCTATCTTTGAGAAGTGGAGAATTCGGTTCAGCTTCGAAGATGAATCCGCTCGGAACATAATCATTGGAATTGCTACCTTAATTGCGACTGCCACTTACCAAGCCGCTCTCAATCCTCCAGGAGGATACTGGGGGGCCAACTCTTCAAATCCCCTAGCCAATTCCACTGTCGTCGCTGCCAATTCCAGCGGCATTGCTGTTGAAAAGCCACATCAAGCCGGAAAGATTATCCTGAATGGCTCGGCTCTATACTCGTTCGTGGCCCTCAACACACTGATTTTCTTGGTCTCCATCGCCACAATCTGGATCATCGCTCTTCCCCGATTGCCCCACACTCTCCCGGTTTACCTGCTAACGTACTGGCTCAGTACTGCCTACTTTGCTACGGCTACAACTGGATTCCCGAAATCCGATGCGGTCGGAGTAAAAATCATGGAGGGATTTTATATAAGCTTGGTGTCAGTAGGGGTGGTGTTTCCCGCGTCCTTGTGGTTGAACTACTACATGAAAAAATTACGAGTCCGGATAGATGCCCCAGGGAGATACGTCCGCGACTTCCTTCAATTGAAGAATCGGAAATAGTTTGCGAGCATTATTTACTTTTTTAAGTACTCTTCTTGCGTATGCAATATCATCTGTGTTTCTAGTTTTGAAGTTTGCAAGAACTAGACTCCCTTTGCCAGTTGCATGTGGTGGACTCATCTATTAATTCCTTGATCCCGAGAGGCCTTTATTCTTGCTTGAAGTCAAGACTTCGAATAGCGTTTTGTCCTAATACGACTTCGAAGCAGTGGAAATAAAAAGCCGCAACTTGTAAACACGTATGTCCGACGCCTACATGCACAAAACGCACAGCCGGAAATCTCTTAATTTATTTATTTATTTACTTTCAATTTCTAGAAAGAGCAAACTGCATGATCCTATAAAACATAACAAATTTAATGCAGTTGTAATCCTGTCTCTGAAAATTACTACTTGATAAAGTAATCGAAAAAGAAATGCTGAGAAAATTACAAGAGCCTAGCTAAACCTTAAAAATCAAGTAGATTCTGTGGTATCTCCAATAATATGTATCAACTGGTTTAAACAAGTTTAAATAATAGAAACGATAAACTCTAATGTCATATACTAAGTGTATATCCTAAACTAACTTAAGTAAAGATGGAAATATGAGATTTCACTATCCTAAATTCACCAAATAAAAGACGTAAATCCAAACGTAAGGCGTCCCAATCATTTCCCCTTTATTAGAAAAAAAAGCTCGACCTCGAGTTTTTGAAATGTCGGATTATAGTACAAAGCATGCGTTCTAAATCCTTTTGGCATCTGGAACCATATCTGCAGAATAAGCAAGCTTGGCATCTTGTACAAAAACCGAGCGCCCTCTGGAGTCAGCCACTAAAGGGTATCTACGACCCTTGCGGTGATTTCTGGTATGCAAATAAGGATGACCGCCTATCCTAGGTGTTGAATTATGTCTTGAGTTTGAATCGATTGCGGAACCCAATCCAGTTGGATAAATAGCCAAGTTGACCGCACAAAGAGATTGAAGAAATTAAGCTTCTTTTACGATCAAAACAGTAAAGGGACTCGTTGGCACTAAAATACTCCATTTCTCTTGTAGACAAAGCAACTTTCGACTGTAACCTTGGTTTTCCAACTGATGATTAGTAATACTGAACAACCGATGAAGGATCTCAGTCTATCCAAGTGACTGGAAAATCTGACTTCACATAACACGTTATATCCAAATTTAATTTGATAAGTTGCATCTTCTCAATAGGTTAATTAGAACACCTACAATGCGTCGCACCTATTAGAATAAGGTTGTCCTAAAGACTCCACCTTTTGGAGTAAAATTATTCTCGTTTAGTTCCTTGCACCCTTTCGCGAGACATAAACATCATTTGCCTGAATAGCCAACCATGTCAACGATCAATATTTGATCAACCTATTTTCCTCCTCCTTTCTTTTCTTTCTCCTTCAAAATAAAATCTTTACACAAGCACAATGCAAGTACAAATCAATCATTCTAACACACAATAACGGGAAGGGAAAAAGAAAGAAAGGAAAAAGAAGGAAAAGGGAAAATTTTGAAAAGGTACATCAAATTTAAACAGCCAATAGCACATGTACTAAGTATTAACCTCTTAAGAAGATAGATATAAGTTGTCACTTTATCTTGTAACTTTAGAGGATCTTAATCGATCGATTAAATAACAATTCATAAACGTTTTTCAAACATAACAGAAGAATTGCTTCCACTTTTGAGAATGGGCTCTCTCCAAATTGGGTGTGGACTATTGGTCTTCTTTCTTTTCTTTTGTGGGGTAGGGCAGACAATGGGTTGAAACTTTCTTATATAAATTGAAGAATGTCCAACTAGGGATTAATTTAGCATTGGCTTTCAGCATTTGGATTACTTGCCCTCCCTGTGCCAATGTCATCAAAGGAAACAGGAAACACTTTGCGTCTCGATTTCTCTTTTCGCTTTTAGACTCTATTTCGTTGTGACTATGCGCTAAATCCTAACAATTCTACTAGTCCTTAGTTTTAGGTGCTTAGTCGTCTTGAGTTTGAAATCAATTTGATCGTGCGACAACTCTAAACAATACCAAATATGGTTAGGTAAATCAAATGCAAGTCCACAGACATATATTATTCGTTCCTTGACCTAACAAACGTGACTTCCCCATCGACAAACCTTTTAATTTGACTTGTCTTTATTTGGCATTCATAAATAGCTGGTCATAAGTTTATATCGACGAAGATATATCCCAAACATAACCCACGGAACTTCGGATTGAGACCAGATTTTGACCCATCATAATCTGTTCAAGAATCATCCACGCGAGTATCATTTAAAAAAAAAAGAGAAGGCATCACCAAGAGAAAACAAATAATTTATTCTGCCTCGGAGTTGCAGGCATCTAACGATGATCTAGGGAATCTCTCTCGGAAATGCCTAAGGCATGGACCTTGATACTTCGGGACACGAACATAGAAAATGCGCTCTTGGCATAGGAAAGCTGAATATCAAAAAGTAGTCCAGTGGAATCAGCTGTCGAAGCCCATTTTCTCTCTTTTTTAGATTCGTAAAGTTTACTTATGACCCCCACAAAAAAAATAAAAGATAAAAAAAATGAGGTTAAATATACTGCAGAAATTAAAATTATCATATGCTTAGGTAATTTCAGAAATCAATTTTCGTGCGCCAAACTAAATTTATTTCTATTGTCTCGATTTATGTGATATTCATATGGTGCTCATATAGACAAAACCGAGTTGCCTTTGCCTAAGGTCTTTATGTTGTCTTTTTGCTAGCTGTCAATAATAAAAAGCCTGGAGACGGTCTTGACGGGAAACCCCATTATTCTACGTTTAGCCCCTGAGTTTTGCCAGTAACCAAGATTGAAGATGCTGTTCATTAGTCAAATATGCAAAGTAGATTGCTTTTTGCGTCTCCAAGGATCCTCTGTTTTTCGCCGGACAAAGAACAGGATAAAGACATGATAACGTATACATTATATTTATATATAAATAGCAGAGTGAAAATACAAAAGGAGCTGACATATAGCAAGACAAACGCCACAAAAGAAGAGAATAGAAGAAGTTTGTCGTGTATTTATCCCGCACCATATCATAAAGGCTAAGGTTGTTCATGGAGTAAATAGTCACGGAGTAACAAGCTGTCTTGTCTCGGGCTGCAATCCATACTTTCCATCGATAAGAAAAAATGGAGATTTCGCTTTTTTTTTTTACATAACTTGTGTCTCGACGTAGTCCTAATTTAAAGTTGAATTAAGATAAACGTTATGTTTCGATTTATCTTTTTTGCATTATACGCTCTATTTTGTTGTGATTGTGCGCCAAATATAACATATTATATTTGGCCTTGATATGCAAACTTACGTTCAGTCTCCTGTCGTCCTTAGGCTTTATGATTCTTGGGCCTTTAGAGCATTAGGGAAAAAGGAAGGTAGAGAAGAAAGGAAGCCTTTTGCATGTGGCTCCACATGCACTCCCTTTTTCAGTTCATAGGTCCATTAATAATTGATGGTCTGATGATTTTTTTTTTTAATTTTCACATGAAGGCAGACGAATATCTCGAATAAATATACTAGAAAACAAGAATAAATCCACACACAGCTCCATGCATAGAGCTGCGAGCTCCACATGCTATCTCTCTATTAGTTAAAGGGCTTTTCAGATCTTGGCTTTATTGCTGAGTGGTCCTCCTTCTCACTCTCTCCACTAATGGAAGCTGGCATATGACTTTCTTAGGTCAAGATTGAGTCACATTTTGCTGGAGGTTCTGCATGATGTTCTTGGATATCTTTTGGTCATGATATAATTTACTTCATATAGGAAAGTAGAAGGAAAATATGAAATAATAACTTGGTTATGCAAATAAATTCTCAGTAATTTTTAGAATTAATATTGCTTAATGCAGTTAAATATGCGGGTGCCGTATCATTTTCACAACAAGATTTATCAATGCTATGTCTAGTCTGATTAATAGATTTCAAACCATTACTCAGTGAGTCTTGGCCAGCCTTGAAGAGCCATGTTCTTTAGAAAGCATGCATGCATGCGAGAGTCCTGGTTAAAGGAAAAAAAGGCCTAATATTTACGCAAAACGTAAACCTTCAGATCAATTAGTGGTGATTATATTTATCAATAATGGATAGCCACGTGCATGCAACAAATTAGTCCCACATGTAAACCAGCCAACACATCAAACTTTGCTAGTTCAGATGCGTTAGACGAATCTTCATATTTAGCTTATCCTTTTGGTCATCAAAATTTATATTCAAGAAATAATCACTAAGGAAAGGCGAAGATTCTAATACAATGAACAAGATTAACATAACCGGAGTAAATGGATCGAGATCGAAGTCTCATTTCTTTTAGTTAATCTTGTGAGATACACATATAAGATTTATTAAAAAAATTTGTACTTTGAAAAATTGATGGGGTTTGAAGTAATTGATATATCTTACTTGGTCTATCACTCATTGATTTATGTTTTGAGTAATTACATTAACTAGTAGGGGTTTCCAAACCAAACAATATACTCGAACCAAAACATCAACCGACCCGAATTTTTGAGTATTTACGATTTGGATCTTGTTCGAGTTGGTTAATGACTTAAATTCTAGGTGTTTAAAGATTTCAGCCGGCCTGTGTTTCCGTTTGGGTTGGCATGCTTGAATGTTGCCCATTGACCCAAATTTAATTTTTCACTAACAATTAGTCGTATCTTATATTATTTTATTAGCTGATTTTGTATTTCTGTTTTTGTTTAAAAAAAAAAGAAATAAATTCCTTAAACTATTGAAAAATTAAAGTTTTCTTCATTAATTTTTCTAAAATAAGAAAGGAAGCAGGGGACAAATAGATAATTCTTTATCGAGAATCATTCGACTATATGAAATATAAAAGAGAAACAAAGAGAGGATTAATTGATTGGCTATCCAGCAAGAAGGTGAAGCAATTCCTCTATTGTTTAGTTTTCACACTGAATATGTGTGAATTTAGTCTGCCAAAAAGCCCTAAGTTGATTATTCAATTTCGATGTACGGTTTGGGATGAGGACCGCGATGGCAATATGATTAAGGTACTCCTCATTCAGGCTCATCTTCCACAACTTGCAATTGGTATTTCAATGCTACAATTTGCGATGGATACTCAATTTCTTCACAATGTTCGCTAGCACGATAATTAGATCATTCGTGCTTCCAAAACAGGTCTCTTTGATGTGTGTCATGATAAAACATTCGATTTTGAAAATACTTACCAATATGGAGGAAGTTTCTTGTTCGTTGTTTTTTGTGAATTACATGAAATGGTGTTTGTGGGGTTGGCGAAGGAACGCAAGGGTAATGAACAAAAGGCAAAATACGACCCTCCGCTCGGCCATTGTGGCCCAAGGCCATGATATCTGTCATTGTTCCACTACCAAAATATGAAATGGAAACATGAGGCTTTTTACGAAATGGGTTAAAATTTTTTTCATTTTACGGATTTGGGTTTTGCGGTGAAAAAATACGAGAATGGGGCTTGTTCGGCAGTGGAAGTGCCGAACAGCCCTTGTTCGGCGCTAGGAGAGCCGAACAACAAAAAAACCGAAAAAAAAACACTTGTTCGCACTTATAGTGCCGAACAACAAAAAAAAACCAAAAAAAAAAAAAAAACACTTGTCGGCACTTATAGTGCCGAACAAAGAAAAGTTGGGGGGGGTTGTAATAAAAAATTAAAATTCGTAGAAAATTATAAAAAAAGAAAAAAATATCAAAAAAATGCCAAAAATTTCCATAATCTCAAAAATTAGGAAATTGACCATTTTAAACGGGTCGGTCCTATTTTGGATGGTTTTCCTTTTAGACATTTCGAAATGACGATTTTTCCCATTACGCGCAAATTGTCTCGAAATTTCAAAAGTTTCCAAAAAATTCCAAAAATTAGTAATATGCCATTTTAATTGGCAATCCTACTTTTAAGGATTTTTCTCATCTATCTTTTCAAAATGATGATTTTTCCCCTTATATGGAAAAAAAATATTCACGAAAAAATAGTATCACAACGAACCCCAAATTTGTAAAATGTAAATTTTTAAACCCTTTATGTAAGAAAGCCCACAATTCTGGTTTGTTACCCTTCCTGAAGTGGCCCTGATGTCCGTACACTTCGGTCTTATTGGTAAGTTTCTCTTGATATTGGATAAGAGTTTGTTCAGGTGTCCAACGTCAATGTTTGGTTCAGAGCAAGACATGATGATCCGTGAAAAGGAAAACTTCAGTCAGACTAAATTACATAACTTGAATTGCTAAAATGAATTCTCGGTTTTGAGGTTAGCAGCGCTCTATACACAATTCCGAAGATTCTCTTGGGAAATTCAAGATCACTCTTTTTATTTAATTTATCGTTACCTGTTCATTTTCTTGCAGGAGATCTGGTCAGACACATAATTCGAATGTGACGCTGCTCATTATGAGCAAAACCCATATAAACCAAAATTATGTATTATTATAATTTGATGTACTAGAACTTTTTACATCATAAATATGATATTGTTATGTGTTGACATCGTTGAATCTATAGCATTGAAAAAACCTAATTTGAGAAGCTTTAACGAAGCCTGAGGATCCAATTTGGAAGAAAAGTATTTTTGAAATTTGTCGTAAATTTTAATATTATTTTTCATATTAAGAAATATCCGAAAATAAGAAAATAGATTCGTAGACTACAAATATGCAGAAATTGCTAAAATTTTATTTTAAAAACCTTTCCATGTATGGACATTAAAATACTGACTATTTTTTTCGTGAACACTTTTTTTTTCCATAAGGGGCAAATCATCATTTTGAAAAAGATAGATGAGAAAAAATCCTTAAAAGTAGGATTGGCCAATTAAATGGCCATTTCCTAATTGTTTGAATTTGTTTCTGGAAACTTTTGAAATTTTTCGGACAATTTATCCGTAATTGGGCAAAATCGTCATTTCGAATGTCTAAAAGGGAAAACCATCCAAAATGACCGACCTGTTAAAATGGTCAATTTCTAATTTTTGAGATTTATGGAAATTTTTTGGAAAA
>JAGVVM010021480.1:0-18441 GCA_019149425.1 Psidium friedrichsthalianum
ACGAGAATGGGGCTTGTTTCGGCAGTGGAAGTGCCGAACAAGCCCCTGTTCCGACGCTAGGAGCGCCGCACAACAAAAAACCAAAAAAAAAACACTTTTCCGGCACTACAATACGCCACAACAAAAAAACCACTCAACAAAAAAACAAAAAAAACCTTGTTCGGCACTATAAGTGCCGAACAAAGAAAAGTTGGGGGGGGTGTATAAAAAATTAAAAAATTCTAGAAAAATTATAAAAAAAAGAAAAAATTCAAAAATTTCCAAAAAATTTTCCATAAATCTCAAAATTAGGAAATTGACACATTTTAAAACGGGGTCGGTCCTATTTTGGATGGTTTTCCTTTTAGACATTTCGAAATGACGATTTTGCCCATTACGGGCAAATTGTCTCAAAAAATTTCAAAAGTTTCCAAAAAAAATTCCAAAAATTAGTAAATAGGCCATTTTAAATTGGCCAATCCTACTTTTAAGGATTTTTCTCATCTATCTTTTCAAAATGATGATTTTGCCCCTTATGGAAAAAAAATATTCACGAAAAAAATAGTATACGAAAACCAAATTTGTAAAACGTAAATTTTATTTTAAACCCATTTATGTAAAAAGCCCCGACAATTCTGGTTTGTTACCCTTCCTGAAGTTGGCCCTGATGTCCCGTACACTTTCGGTCTTATTGGTAAGTTTCTCTTGATATTGGATAGAGATTTGTTCGGTGTCCAACGTCAATGTTTAGGTTCAGAGCAAGACATGATGATTCGTGAAAAGGAAAATTCAGTCAGACTAAATTACATAACTTGATGCTAAAATGAATTCTCGGTTTGAGGTTAAGCAGCGCTCTATACACAATTCCGAAGATTCTCTTTGAAATTCAAGATCAACTCTTTTTATTTAATTTATCGTTACCTGTTCATTTTCTTGCAGGAGATCTGGTCAGACACATAATTCGAATGTGACGCTGACTCATTATGAGCAAAACCCATATAAACAAAATTATGTATTATTATAAATTTGATGTACTAGAACTTTTTACATCATAAATATGATATTGTTATGTGTTGACATCGTTGAATCTATAGGCATTGAAAAATCATATTTAGAAGCTTTAACGAAGCCTGAGGATCCAATTTGGAAGAAAGTAAGTTTTGAAATTTGTCGTAAATTTTAATATTATTTTTCATATTAAGAAAATATCCGAAAATAAGAAAATAGATTCCGTAGACTACAAATATGAAGAAATTGCTAAAATTTTATTTTAAAAACCTTTCCATGTTGGACCATTTAAAATACTGACTATTTTTTTCGTGAATATTTTTTTTCCATAAGGGGAAAAATCATCATTTTGAAAAGATAGATGAGAAAATCCTTAAAAGTAGGATTGGCCAATTAAATGGCCCATTTCCTAATTTTGGAATTTTTTTTTGGAAACTTTTGAAATTTTTCGAGACAATTTGCCCGTAATGGGCAAAATCGTCATTTCGAAATGTCTAAAAGGGAAAACCATCTAAAATAGGACGGACCCATTTAAATGGTCAATTTCCTATTTTTGATATTTATGGAAATTTTTTGGAATTTTTTTTGATATTTTTTTTCTTTTTTTATAATTTTCTACGAATTTTTTAATTTTTTATTTACCCCCCCTTTTCTTTGTTCGGCACTATAAGTGCCCGAACAAGTGTTTTTTTTGTTTTTTTGTTTTGGTTTTTTTGTTGTTCGGCCTTTATAGTGCCGAACAAGTGTTTTTTTTGTTTTTTTTGTTGTTCGGCGGGTTCGAGCGCTCCTAGCGCCAACAAGGGCTTGTTCGGCACTTCCACTGCCGAACAAGCCCCATTCTCGTATTTTTTCACCACAAAACTCAAATCCGTAAAAAGAAAAATTTTTAACCCATTTTCGTAAAAAGCCCTATTTTAGAATTAAGGTGAATGTGTTCCACGACCTAACTTACTCCTTAATCCACACAGTGCGGCCCTCTATTAAAAACAAACTTCGATAGTCTTGATAATTTTTTTGTTGGTCCTTTTCTTTTCTTTTTTAATGCAGGACACAGGCTTTTAAAGGACAAAGCGCAATCATATTCAAATCAGACGTAAGGAGGCAATTTATGGAAGAAGGGTACAGAATCTGGGGGAACATTGGGGTGATCTTCAGGGTCAATTCGTGGGCGACCGGACATTCAAGATTCCTAATCCCATGTACTTTGTTCCTTGAGAACATTACAAACCGATTATTTCCATATTCTTCTATACTTTAATTGGGAAAGGGAAATAAAGATCATGGAAAAAGATGTGTCCTGTTGTGCCTCATGAATCATGATTTTTTTTTTCTGTGACTGAAGTGCTTTGTTTAGTTACTCGGAACTCCTCCTTGTTAAAAGTGGCAATAAAATAAAGAGAAAGTATTTGAAGAAGGATGACGTTTCGGTAAATTTTTATTAAATAGGAATGCGCATACAAATTAACTTTTTAATATTGATATGTTGGATATAAATAGATAATACATATATATATATATATATCGTCGAATAAGCATTTCATACACTAATGAAGATAGTTCTTACAAAGCTCTATCCCTAGAAATTGGTTGGCTAATCCCGCAAAGCTCTCTGGGGCTTGCTTTGTTTTGATGTCCCCTCTTTGTACGCTTATTGTAAATGATATTATCTTGTAACGTAGCAAAAGAGATATCAGAAATGCCACCAAAATCTAAAGCTAGTTGGTTCTCTCCAAATGTGAGTAAATGTATCTTGTTCCATTAAGCTGAAGTCCAAAATACTTACCCAATGTTTTCAAAAGAATTTAGCAAGTGTTTTGTACTACGCTTGCCACCCTTCCATACCCTTCATAATTATGAACGAATACATTTTTAACTATAATTACCTTGCTTTACCCTTTTATCCTACCATGCCATTAGAATTACTCCGAAAAAGAGTTAGACTTGTCATTTTAAAAAGAAAATATTGGGGCTTGTCAATTTCCGTTAATTTTCCATTGACCGCTTGATCATACTTGTGTCCTCTTAGATTATTAGATGTTTTCACTCGCTATATATGTGTGTGATATCCGCACATTAACCTAACAGAAGTGATGATGGGTCAGGTAGTTCACTGAGCCAAAGTCTGCCTATGTGAGGTTGACCCGAAGGGTAAAATGGGTTAGTTTGGACAAGTAAATCATTTTTTGGGGTTGGCTCAGCTCTTCTACGTAGATCCGTTCAAGCCTGTCGAAATCCGGTCAATTCCGCGTAGAGAAAATGCAGTTATATTTTCCATTATTGATGGGCTTGAGCAAGAAATGTCTAATGGTATGTTTGGCCCGATCATTGATCAGGTCTAATTCGAAAGTTCATAGAGAGGGAGAAAGCGTAAGAAGGGGGGTTTGGATCCATTAGAGCTCACGTACGTTGTCGAAACCGGAGCAAACATGGGAAGAAATTTCGTGGCGCAAACAGAAAAAAACGACAACGGCCGACAGTGCAAATGTCATCTTCTTCTTTTTCTCCTTAAACTTTCGGAACTGTTTCCCCTTCCCAATTAGCCTCGCCATCGTACCTCAAACGAAACATTGTCAAGCTTCGTATCATTTCCAAAAGCAGGATTTTTACTGCGATCTGCGCATCGTTCTCACTTGATCATCTCTGGAATTTGCCAGTGGCTCGAGCTTTTTTCCCTCCGATCAGCTTCTGGCTAAGTGGATCTCTTGCGCCGGAGGTTCTAGCGAGGGCAAACGAAAATGGCGTGCGCTTCTCGCGTCATCTATCACTCGAGAAAGGTGAGGCGCAAATGGGGTTCCTTTTTTTGCTTTCGGTGGACTGTTTGATTGCATCGACGGTTCATGCCGGGAGCGATCCTAATTAGTGAACGAGATGATGGAGAGCCAACTATGAATAATCTCGATTTGCACTGGTTTTAGATGAGGATTTCGTTGTTTTATTTCATTTTTCGACCGGTTTCCTTTGCCGGTTTCCTTTGCAAGGATTATACCCCCTCGTCGTCAGTTCGTCCAAGTTAATTTTCATGTTCTTTGGTTTTCGGTAAAACTGCGTCTCCTGTTAACATGTTGTGGGGAATCTTTGTTCGATGCAATTATGTGGCGTCTTCTTTAGATTGACTAATGGTCTTAGCTTACGTTATTTTATTTTTTCTATAATTAAATTGAATTTTTTTTTTTTTTTGCCTTTTGGGCAGCCATCTGATGAAGCTTTCTCTGTCCTTGACTTGTCTGATGAAATAGGATTCAAAACCGGAACAGTTTTTCATTGAACTTTTTCCTATTTTGACCCATTTCGTTCGGTTACTTTCTGAGCTTAGTAGTTGTCATCTATACCTGATATCAATTTCTTTGTTATGCTATAGATTCCAACTTTCGGTTAGCTAATTTTCGTGGCGTGTGAAATCTGGCATTTGTTGTTTTTAGATTTGAAAGTTCTACACTCATTGAGCTCCTCGTGAAATCTTGATTTGTGTAGTTACGGAATGTCTCCGCCCTACTAAGGCAAGAGAATGCCATTTTTGTTTGTTGGAAGTCCTTACAAAGTTTCCAGTAAAAGAGAGGGTACAGTCAATTTAATCGGTTTAGAACTGCTAGTTAGTTGAACCATTTCTGTTTATGACCCTTTATCAATTGGTTGATGTTTTCCATCAGCCTTGCACATATATCTATCGGTGTACTATTCTATCAGCCTTGCACAATTATTGTTGTTAAAAGACCTCTCCACTGTAACCGTGCACTATTCTTGCGTTGGCAAGGCTTGTATGAAGAGCATATAGTCTGTTCCTTTAGGGTGCGTGGCTCCAGAAAAAGTTGTTTCTGTTCCCAAGTGTTCCGATAACACTTTGGAAGAGCGTATGGTATGATCCAAAGTGTTCTGTTCCTTGCGTTTCTGTTCTTTTTTGTTCCAGAAACAGATTTTTTTTTGCCAAACGCGTACGTTGCTAACAGTGTTTCTGTTCCAAAAGTTGTTCCGGGAACAGAAACGTTACCATACGCACCCTTAGCGTGCTACCTATGAAGCTAATTAGGTCCATTCAGTGTGCTATGTGGAATATGCTCATCCTCCACATAGGCATCTACTATGCTCGAACTTGACCAGAATGTGTGGTTACCCCACACAGTATGGGGTATATTGTGAATTTTTGCTCCTAAAAAGATCCCCACACTGATTGGCAAAGACCTATTTCAAAATGATTTTGGGTAAAAGTTTTCTTGGAAGATTGGAAAGTAAATTTTCCTGATTAAACATGGAGGAAGTAACTAGCTTTAGATTAACCAAAACATCTTGTTTTTCAGATCCTTTAAAAATTCCACTAGTTGATGTAGCTGTACAATTTTTGTAATGCTCTTTTGTTCCATAATGAATTACCTTGTACTCATCTATAGACTGGCATTACTATCCTACTTCATATGCACCATGCTTGATCTTTCTTTAAGTTTTTTCAATTCAGCATTGCTATTACGGTTCATTTGTGGCCATAGCTTATGCAGAGGGTTTTCCACTGGTGAATATCACGTGCAATCACAATTTTTGGGATGACTGAAGCCATGTTTCCATCCTTAACTGATGCAGTTTTCTAAATTAACTTTAAAAGTCATCCTCCATGACAGACTAACTGCTTTGTGGTTTGGATTCCTGTATGGCATAGCTATGCTTATTTCTACTTAAGCCCTATCGTTTGACGTGGTTGCGTTAGACTTATTCTTTACTCATTCAATAACTCTGAACTTATAGCATTTATGTTATAGCTTTCTGTAAGATTTTATGGTGTCTTTCCTTTCTTCTTCCTATCAAAATCACATTTTTCTATGACGTTGCATGATGGGCATGGGACTTCTCAATCTAGCGCTAGTGCTGATTTGTCATGAACCATTGCCGATCATGCTGGTCGGTTGTCATCGGAACTCACCTGCAAAAGTATTCATGCAGTGGATGATGATAGCAGTCCTTAACATGCAGATTACTTAATTGTGATTAAAGGAATTTAAATATCATTGTGATTGTTTCTTAGGAAAGAATCGCACAAGAGAGAACTTGAGTGAACAAAGAGGACATATGGAGTTAAATGATGCTGGAAGCTGCCTAGTAAGTGAAACATTTAGCTCTACGCATCCTCATTGGAATTTGAGTGCGATCCCTGTCATTGCCTTCAATAAATTTTCAGTGATGTTGACATTTGTACAGCCTGCTAAGGACACAAGGATATTGAAAGCTGAGGGTGACTAAAGTTGTTACGTAGTACATATGAAAATGTAAAACCGAACTTCATGTTCTAGCAAGTTCGTCCATTTTTATTTTGTCATTTAATTGCTTTTTGATGAACCGTGTTATGTTATTTTCTTTTGCTCAGTTTCATCTCGTAGTCGAAAGGAAATAGTGGAGGTTCCGTGAGCCAAACGATCGACAACATGGTCTGTAAGTATTAATCAAAATTTGAAGATGAACCTATTCTGCACAAAATATGGGACTTACCAGAAGAATATAAAGATCTTGAGAGCGAGGGAATCAACTATCCTGAGGAGAATAGCGATAGGAGCAAAGAGGAGCAGGTTGACGACAATAAGCGCCGAGAGCGAGGAAATTGACTATTAGCGATTGAGACAAAGAGGAGCTGGTTGGCGGGGGAGAAGAGGACAATAGCTATTGGGACAAAGAGTAGGCGGCTGGTGCGAAAGAATAGAACTATGACAATACCTGTCGGGACAAAGAGGAGCCAGTTGACCAAGAAGAAGAGGAGATAAATAAAAAATACTAAAGCGAGGATCTACTCGTCTTCATCTTCCTCTGCTTCTTCTGCCTCTCTATATAATCCCCTTCTTCTTGGTCAACCGGCTCCTTATTTGAAAAGGAGATAATGAAAGCACTAAAGGGAGGATCACTCATCTTCATCTTCCTCTGCTTCTTCTGCCTCTCCATATAGTCCTCTCTTCTTGTCAACCGGCTCCCCACTATCGTCCTCAACATAGTGCTCTACTTCCTCACCAACCGCCTCCTCTTTGTTCTTCCTCGCCAACAGGCTCTTCACTCCTTGTTCAAATAATCCCATTTCTTATCTGAGCGGTAATAAAATAAAGAGAAAATATTTGACAGTTAAAATAATCTCATTTTTATCTGAGTGGTAATAAAATAATGAGAAAATATTTGAAGAAAGATGAATTTTCTTTTTCCATAAATTCGTTAATTTCTACTATTTATACTGCTAGTTCACTTTGCTTTTAGAATTAGGGTTGGCAGTAAAAAAAAAAAAATTAGTTTGCATTTTTTTGAAAAACCAATCCATTGCCTCAGCCGTCGCAAATTTCAGATGGTTGCGACTTTCGGCCTAGAGGTCAGATTTGGCTGCGCTGTAGTGTGAGTATCACGGGCCTCATGCGGCGACTTAAACTTTATTGGATCGTTAGAATGCTTAAACTAAGCCTTTCCCAAGGATCTTCGTTGGAAGAATGCTTAAGCTAAACCTTTTTGGATCGTCGTTGGAACATCTAAGCTAAGCTAAGCCAAGCCTTTTCCAAAGATTGTCGTTGGATCAAGAAGCTCTTTGGAGAGAATGCTTTGTATTGCTCAAGTGTTGGATGATCCAAATTAGGGAGAGAGCTCCCCTATTATACAAAAGCCTCTTGATGACCACCGTTGATTGACTCTAAATCTAATGGTTGATGTTTCATCTCCCATCTAACAACTATCGACATTTTTTTATAAGAAAGTACTAGAATATGGTATATTTATCGTGTCGCCCTCCTAAGAATTTTAGATGACTCAAGAAAAGGCTATAGGCCAAGATGGTTCAACTATTTTCTATGAGATTATTTTAACAAGGAGTTCCGAGTAGCTAAATAAAGCACTTCAGTCATAAAAAAATAAAAACAAAAATCATGATTCATGAGGCTCAAGAGGACGTAGAACTTTCCATAATCCTTATTTATCTTTTTCGATGATTTTCTCGTTGTTGTTCAAAAATAAAGTTGGTTGATTTACGAGTGTCCTTCTCTTTGAATTAAAATAGAGGAAATTTTGGGGATAATCAGTTCCTGGTGTTCTCAAGGAACAAAGTACATGAGATTAGGAATCTTAAATGTCCGGCTGCCCACGAATTGACCCTGAAGATCACTCCATTGATCCCCGATGTTCCCCTAGATTCTGTACCCTTCTTCCACCAGTTGCCTCCTTATGTCTGATTGAATGTTATTGCACTTTGTCTTTATAAGCCGGGGTCCTGCATGAAAATCAAAAAGACCCAAAAAAGAATTTATCAAATTATAGTATTTTTTAAAATAGAGGGACGCATAGTGTGGAATAATCAATGAGTTATGTCACGGTAAAATAAAAGACTAAAAAAAAATTGAACTATGGACCTAAGTCATGCAGGATATAGCCAAGATGACACCAATTTATGAATTTATAATGTCGTGCATTTGCCACGTAAGCGTGACATGGGGCGCCTATATATAGTGCAATTATCTACGTGTATTCCACATCACAAAAGTAATATATTGTCCACCATACATAGTGCCCCAAGATGAATTGAGCGCTAGCTAATGACAGCATTTCTACATGTAAGACACTTGACTATCCATAGTACAGTTTCATATTGGAAGACATGGATCAACATGCGTCTCCTACCACGGAAGCGTTCTTACATGGCAGGGCTCGGGAATCGAATATAATACAACAGCCATCAGCGCATGTGAGACTCACCGAAGAAGACTCGTCACAGTCACTATTTATTGAATATATGAGTTTGTGATATAATTGGAGCTCGGAAATGAGGTGGAAGGACATAATCTACTGTTGTAGGAATTGGTCAACATATTATGGATGTGGTTTTCAACAAATTTAGGATGTAATATGGTTTCGAAGGATGACGCGGATAGTGATTTTAAAGGGTCTTGATAAAAAAGCAAATCAAACTTATTTTTGTTTTTTCGAGATTATGTCATCAATGGAATATCGTAGATACATTGTCCTTAATTCTAAGATAAGTCGATTTCAAAAGGATAGCTAAACTTGGTTATTAGAAATCAAGAACTCCATCCATTTCTTTCTATTTTTCGAGCTTTGAAAATGTCTGAATTAGTAGGCACGAAAATCCAAATTGGGCGACGACTGTTGACTGAACAATAGCCATTACGCGGGCGCCATAAATAATTAGATTTGAATTCTGAGGGCCCGACTATAGAGTCATTCCCAATTTGCCAATGAATCTCGTTGCAACTTCCTAGCAAAGAAGTTGAGAGATAGAGACTAGGATAAGCAAGAGGGACCAATCAAATGGGGAACCGCCTGGATCGGATCGAACTGAACAGATCAGTTTGGATCGGTTTTCGATTTCACAAAATTGAAACCAGTGTTTTTTGATCTAGTTTCCAATTTTAGGAGAGAACTAGACCATTCGGACTGGGATGATTATGTCTAAATTATTTATTTTATTTATTAAATGTAAACTTAATAATTAATTGGTTTTTTTATTTCTTAAATGTGACTCTAATTTTAATTAATATATTAAAATTAAATTTCGTGTTGCCCACCTCCACTAATAATCTACCGGTGCCATTGAACAGCCTTGAAACTGGATCAAATCTTGAACTAATCACCCTAATAGAGATAGAAATGAGCCGATTACCTCATAATCAGACGTTCATAGCCAAAAATCCCTGATTAAGCAAATTGTTAAAAGTGGCAAGTCCAAAAGTCTCTTGGTCCCTTCCCGTGAGCAAGATGACCTTGAATCCATCCTCGACCAGTTTCTGGAATAGCCCCAGCACCGCCGGTATCGCCGGGCACTCCCCTTGCACCGCCACGCTTGAACCCCGCCAAGTCGAAGGGGTCGCATCTACGATTAAAAAAAAAGTATATCATATGATTCGCATTAACCCTAGAACAAGCTTCAAGATAAAATTATCTATATGTACATTGTGCGTTCCCATATCTCTTCCCTTGTAGTAAAACAGATTTGAAATGCAGGTGTCATCGATGTCCAAGACCCAAGCGTCCATTCCGTCGTCGGACACGGCGATCCCATCAGCGTAAGCCGCAACCTGGTCGGCAATCAGGTTGAGGTCCCGGTGTGTACTAGCCTCCGGTCATGTAGGACTCAACGTGGCTGCAGGCGCATCGTTCGCCCTCGAGCTGCAGTTCAGCTTGCTAAATGTTGCTTTGGGAAAGATGGCCAAGACCACCGGAATATGGTCGAGGTTTCATCTCCCATCTAACAATTTTCGGCATTTTTTATAAGAAAGTACTAGAATATGGTATATGTGCCCTATCACCCCCCTAAGAATATTTTAGATGACTCAAGAAAACTTTATAGGCCAAGACGGTTCAACTAGTGTCTATGAGATTATTTTAACATGGAGTTCCAAGTAGCTCAACAAAGCACTTCAATCATAATATAAAAAAAAAGTTCATGATTCATGAGGCACAAGAGGACGTAGAACTTTCCGTAATCCTTATTTCTCTTCTCGATGATTTTCTCGTTGTTATTCAAAAATACAATCGGTTGATTTACCAGTGTCCTTCTCCTTGAATTAAAGTACGGGAAATTATGGGAATAATCGGTTCGTGGTGTTCTCAAGGAACAAAGTACATGGGATTAGGAATCTTAAATGTCCGGCTGCCCACGAATTGACCCTGAAGATCACTCCATGATCCCCGATGTTCCCCCAGATTCTGTACCCTTCTTCCACCAATTGCCTTCTATGTCTGACTTGAATGATATTGCACTTTGTCCTTTATAAGCCGGGGTCCTGCATGAAAATAAAAAAAGACCCAAAAAGAATTTATCAAGATTATTGTATTTTTTTTAATAGAGGGACGCACAGTGTGGAATAAGCAATGAGTTATGTCACAGTAAAATAAAAGATAAAAAAAAAAATTGAATTATGGACCTAAGTCATGCAGGATATAGCCAAGATGATAACAGTTTATGAATTTATAATGTCATGCATTTGCCACGTAAGCGTGACATGGGGCGCCTATTTATAGTGTAATTATCTACGCATATTCCACATCAGAAAAGTAACATATATTGTCCACCATACATAGTGTCCTTAAGATGAATTGAGCGCTAGCTAATTACAACATTTCTACATGAAATACACTTGACTATCCACATTACAGTTTCATATTGGAAAACGTGAATCAACACGTGCCTCCTACCACGGAAACATTCTCACATGGATAGGGTTCAGGAATCGAATATTTACAACAACTATCAACGCATGTAAGACTCATCAAAGAAGACTCGTCACAGTCGCTGTTCATTGACTATACGAGTTTATGATATAATTGGAGCTCGGAAATGATGTGGCAAGGACATAATCTATTGATGTAGTAATTGGTCAACATATTGTGGATGTAGTTTTCAACAAATCCGGGATGTAATATGGTTTTGAAGGATGACGCGGATCGTGATTTTCGAGGGGCTTGATTTAAAAAAAAAAAAAAAAAGCAAATCAAACTTACAGTTTTTTTTTTCCCCGAGATTATGACATCGATGGAATATCAGACATGCATTGTCCTCAATTCTAAGATAAGTCGATTTCAAAAGGATTTATAGGTGCTCCCCGAGTACCATGTCGTTTACACGACCGATGGCTAACGAAGCATTAAATTCTGCTATTTGATGAATCCTTCAAAGAGAACAATTCAGAGAATGATTCATACTTTGTGATTGATTGAGTGGAGGGGCTCCACACAAAAAGAATTCTAATATTTCCAAAGCAATCGACCGCTCTAAAACAGAAACAAAGCAACACTTGTCGTCCAAACTCTATTAAGTATGAAAACATGCCATAAAATAACATAATTATAAATAAATAAATAAAAGAAGAATGTATGTCGTATTCTTATGGGGATTAGTCTCCATGATCTAGCTAAACTTGGCTATTATAAATCAAGAACTCCATCCATATCTTTCTATTTTTCCGGCTTTGAAAATGTCTCACTTTGTAGGCACGACAATCCAAATTGGGCCACGACGTGCTGACTCGAACAGAAGCCATTACGCGGGTGCCACAAATAATTGGATTTGAATTCTGAGGGCCCGACTATAGAGTCAATGCCAATTTGCCAACGAATCTCGTTGCAGCTTCCTGGCAAAAGAAGTTGAGAGGTAGAGACTAGAGATGACCAAGAGGAGGGACCGATCAAATGGGGAAGTACCTGGATCGGATCGGACCGAGCTGGCCAGTTCGGTCCGGTTCCCGATTTCACAAAATTGAAACCGGTATTTTTTTTTTTTATATGGTTCCCAATTTTAGAAGAGAATTGGACCGCTTGGACCGAGACGATTATGTTCAACTTATTTATTTTTATTTTTAAATGTAAACTCAATAATTCATCGGGTTTTTTATTTCTTAAATATAACTCTAATTTTAATTAATATATTAAAATTAAATTTCGTGTTGCTCACCCCACAAATAATTCACCGGTGCCATTGAACAGCCTAGGAAACGGATTGGATCGGGAACTGATCACTCCTAATAGAGATAGAAATGAGCAAATTACCTCATAATCAGACGTTCATAGCCAAAAAATCCCTGATTAAGCAAATTGTTAAAAGTGGCAAGTCCGAGAGTCTCTTGGTCCCTTCCCGTGAGCAAGATGACCTTGAATCCATCCTCAACCAGTTTCTGGAATAGCCCCAGCACCGCCGGTATCGCCGGACACTCCCCTTGCACTGCCCATGCCTTGAACCCCGCCGAGTCGAAGGGGTCGCATCTATGATTTTTTTTAAAAAAAAAGAAGAGTATATCACATGATTCGCATTAACTCTACAACAAGCTTCAAGATAAAATTATCTATATGTACATTATGCGTACCCATATCTCTTTCCCTTGTAGTAAAGCAGATTTGAAATGCAGGTGTCATCGATGTCCAAGACCCAAGCGTCCATTCCGTCGTCGGACACAAGGATCCCATCGGCGTAAGCCGCGACCTGGTCAGCAATCAGGTTGAGGTCCCAGTCGTACTGGCCTCCGGTCATGTAGGACTCGACGTGGCGTTGGCATTGAGGGGGGACCGTGCGCCACGCGCGCACGTTGTTTGCCTCCACTGCAAGCCTCCAGCTCAAGCAGTAGCCATTGCTACCGTCCACCGCAGCCACGGGGGCATCACTCGCCCCCCTCGAGCTGTAGTTCTTGCCGAACGTTGCTTTGGGATAGATGGCCAAGACCACCAGGAGAAGAAGCTCCTGTACTCGATGCGCCATGGCTTTTATCATGTGAGCTTGATCCTATCACCAAATATACCCAACATCATGATCAGTTGAAGGAGTGCAAAAGATACAAGTATAGATACTTCCTCCAATTTATGTGTCTCTTCCGAAAGTCAATTTAATCTCGATATTTAAGAAATCGGCACTGTGACAACTACAGCTTAGTCACTTGAAAGGAATTTCCGCATGGACAAACACGTATCTGGTGCAACAAACATTCATAACCCGACACGGAACTACAGCAGGAGCGAACAACTCAGCTACATCACATAATTTCACGTGGGGAAAAACGGAAGTAAACTGGGAGTCATCAATCTTACGAGGATCGGAAACCTGGATCTCAACCTGGAAGCACGACCAGCGATCATGTGCGCTTGCCCGTGAGCAAGCGAGAGCGAAAGAGAGAGAGAGAGAGAGAAGGGTTAGCCGAAAATGTGAAATGACAGAATGGGTGATATTTGAAATGGCGAAAGGGGGGGATTTATACATGTCTTAGCCAAAGAGGATTTGATTGACGTCCAATACGTCGATGACGATGATGCAGGCGAATGTTCGTCAGCTGACGACTTCAGGACCAAGTTTAAGACTTTTAAAAACAACGGTCGTTTCGGAGAAACGGCGAAGAAACGGCAATCGCGACCCGCGTGATCGACATAGAAGCCAAGCATTTCTCCCCACAAACGAATTTTATACATGGACTGGTGCGGAACACGCTGCTACACGAAGTTACCTGACAAAATCCAACCCACACGTTGCTTGCACAAGTGGTCCTTACCTATGATTGACATGCGACATTTCGTTTTATTTACCTACCACACATGGCTTTTTACGCCATTGACTTCTTGGTCTAGAACCCACTAGATTCTTTGACCCCTACAAGTTTTTGACCCATTAAATATTTATTTATTTTTTCGGTCGGGACCCATTAAATTGAAAAGGCCCATAATTTGAGCTAATTCAATTTATACGTCGATGGTCTTTTCAGATCGAGCTTGCGCATTTTAACCCGGTGTCGGGTGTTGGTTCCTTCGCTGCGTCGCCATGGAGTAGCAAACAAAGAAGAAAGAAATGAGGGAGAGCCGTGAATGGGGCCGGGAGAAAGAGGGCGTGAACGGTACCGGGGGTTGGGTAGAATTGATTGGGTATGGAAGAGAAAAAAATTTAAAGTTTTCATTTTATTTATCATTTTTGTTCTAGAAACTACAAAATTGAATCTTTAGCAATAAAAAAAACTACCAAATTGAATGCTAATCTATTAACTATATAGCATGTTATATGACTAGATTCTTTATAAGGTTGATAGTGCATATATTCATCAAAAATATGTCATGGATGGGTTAGGCCGGGGGCTTGGGTTCGAAAACTTCTACCCAGGCACTGCCCCTTATCAGGTCTAGTGGATGGGTAGAGTTGAGATAGGGATGGGCATCAAGACCGGCTCCGCCTTTCGACGGGCCCTGACTTCAACAAAGCGGATCTTTCCCACAAGAAACGGGTGAATGAGATTCTAGCTGGGTTGCGGCGGAGGCGGTGGTGGCGGAGGCGATAATATGTCCTCCCCGTCCCGGTTCACAAAGTTTCCAAAGAAAGAAATATTTTGTAAATTTGTCTCGTGATTGTATTGCGTTGGTTAACATTGACAAATTAGTAAATCATTCACTAAGTCCCGCTTGCATGTATTTATCTATAATTTGATAATTGAATTTCGTAGAACAAATAAAGCAACTATAGCAAAATATCTGCGACATAACATTCAAACAATCTTAGTGACAAATGTACAATCTGAATAATTATTTTTAATTTTTTAAGTCGTTACTTGAATTTATGTCTAAACGGGGATTTAGAAAATTGGTCATTTGCTAGTAATTGCCTTTCGAGAATATATCCTCAGATATATTGTCGTTGACAATTCAAAAGTGCCACCACGACCGACACCTCCAAAAGTGAGCATATAATATTTCATCATCCATTAGTGTTATTGGAAAAGGTGCATATTTAGTAGGGGTGAACAGTTTTAAGTTCCGAACAGGTTCTACCTAAACATGAAATCTATCCGTTAGAACATGTTCTTCATTTTTTAGAACCTGAAACCTAAATTGTTATAGGTTCCAGGGTTAGTTCCAGGATGCTTGGGAACCTATCAATTTCTTTTTGTTTTTTTATTATCAGTTAAGCAAAATGAGAGTGATTGCAACAACCGCTAAGAGATCCGTAAAAACAAATTATGAAATCATAAGATTTTAATAAACGTCAATTAACTTTTAAAAAAAAACATTGTCCCCAATTAGTAGTGACCCCAACAAAAGACCATAAAGCAAGATCGATGAAACAAGTTCAGTACAGTATAAACCTTATGCAAATACAAATTTACTAGTTTATAGTGTCTAGTGTTCAAGCATGAAAAAAGGGTGAACAAAAACAATAATTGCAATCAAGTACAAAAAATATAGCCATTTGCTATTACAATCTATTCGGCACAACTTATTTTTAGAAACACGAATAAATATGAATCATTAACAAATGAAAAATATCAATCATAAATATTGCCAAAAATGAAAACTCAAACTAATGATTTTAGATTATACACTTATAATTGGACATCATGAAATACCATAGAGTTGCGTAAAAATATATACCAAGAAAAAGATAATAACTTGTTAGAGGTTGCAGCTTACACAGTTTCCGGGTTCCACCTATCTAAAATCTGGAATCTTCCTGTTGAAACAGGTTATCTGACTTTTGGAATTTGAAACCTATTCTATGTACCTTGGAACTTAGAACCAGACCCGAGGAACCTATCCAATTCCCGGTTCCAAGTTCTACCTAGACTACGCTCACCCCTAATATTTAGATGTTTCATATCCATCATATCATATCGTTTTTTATACACTAGATAAAAGTAAGCCATAATACCAAAATAAATAATGATGTTCTAAACGGCTTGCAATGTTCTATCTTCTTATTTTATCGCAACCAATCATTTGTGTAGAATGATGACATGTTCAATCATCCTTTTGAAATTGAACTAAGCGTAACGACTCTATATTATGATCTTACACATATGATCATTCCGATCATTTGTATGTGAGATTATGAGGAGAACGGATTGCAAATTTTACCGTTTTAAGCGAACAATTCAACATTTTTAGGGTGATGGATCACCGTGTGCTCACGTATTAGCAAATTTAATTAGCAACTATGAAATTATCAAGGAGAGATAAACTCCAAATACACATAGATCACAAAGAAACAAAGAAACGAGAAATGGCATGAAAGGGAAGACAGAATTATCGAAGGAAATCAATTACCTAACAAGATGGTGATAGAGGCATTTTGAATTAGCTTCTGATCCCACAGCTGATCTTGAATAAAGTTCTAGCACTCGATGCTCAAAGTTGATCAACGTGTGGCTGTATATATAGAAATTGAAGAATCATGTGATATGAGGGAGCAGAGAATATAAGCGAACCAATGAGTTACTCCAAAGTGGGGTAGTATCCGACCAAAAAAAAAAAAAAGTGGGGTACCGAAAGTAGAGAAAAAAAAAAAGAACATTAAAATGAGGAACCCATTTGACCTACCACACTGAATATTAATAAGATCACAAAATTTTTTTTTTTGGTGGGTGACGTCAGAGAGCAGAAATATCATGTCATCCACCCAAGTGGTGGATTTGACTCCTGGAAGAGTCCGGAGAGAGGCGGTGGATGGCTTAGGAAAGAGCGGCTAATTCCCTAAAGAATCTTTAATTTTATATTCAATTTCAATTCTGTCCTAACTTTTTTTTCTAAAAAAGTTATCAATTTTCATTTGAGTCCCAAATACACCCATCTATGCAAAGACCATCATTGATTTCTTCAAATTATCAAGAGGTTATTATTGTCCCATAAAAAGGTGACAGTGTTGAGAAAGACACAAATTATGATAATCTAACTAGTCTTGGTGTTGATAATTTAAAATAAATAGTGGTGATTTTTGGACAGATGAGCGGATTTGGGACTACAATAAAATTTTAAAAAAAAAATTCGAGTAGGATAGAGATTTAGGGCGCGCATGAGAACGTTTTCTGTTTCTCTATTTCTGTTCCAAACCTATTCCAGAATAGGTTTGGAACAGAAACTCGTTTGGCAACGCAAATCTATTTTTCTATTTCTGGAACAAAAATCTGTTCCAGAAATAGATTTTGGCTCAAAATCAGAAACAAAAAATTTTTGTTTCTGGCAGAAATAGAAAAATCTATTTCTGTTCCAGAAATTATTTCTGGAACAGAATGGTTGTCATGCGCGCCTTAACCTAAAGTTATGGCTTTCTTTTTCTTTTCTTTTCTTTTTTACAAAATTAGGCTGAGGAAAGTGACGATAACTTTTTTTTTTCTTATTATTGGTTTGATCAATTGATTTAACAAGTCCGATCTTTATTTTGTTCGACGAAAGTGGTCAATGTCTATATTTTATAGATTGAACGATTTAGACTTTTTACTTGATTTTTTGAATGGCTCGGAGTTTCACCACATGGTATAGAATTTATTTGGTCAACCTAATTATCAAGACATGAAAGTATTATCAAAAATTGAAAAGAACTGCAAATAATTCTTTCTTTTCAAATCGTTTATCTAATTTTACAAATTGAGTGGTCTCTTAGCTCAAATGTGAGTTAATATATTTCGAAATTTTCTATATTAAGCATATTTTCATTTAACATCTTAAATTTTTTAGAATTATTAGTAATGGGTCCCGTAAAAATTTTAAATGGTGTCAGGAGGTCTTGAGTCGATGCTGCAAGGAATAAGTAAACACGAATATTTGTCAATCCACAAACATGAGTAAGCACTCACGATACTTACACGATGTCGCACACGCACAAACTTACTACAGGAAAAACCTCTTCATTTTCATTAATTCATCAAAGGATAAGTTATATTACGTGCGCAAACAAAACGAATAAATGCTTTTTGTCCACTATTGATGAATCGGAAACGATGGTTGAGGGTCGTTATCTTCCGAATGCATCACATTCCACTTAACTATGCACTGGGCAATCACATACATAAAAGAATTTTATGATTTTTGCATGTTCTAATTCTTTACGGGGAAAATTTCAAGCAAGGCCTAAAGTACCATTACTTGAGAAAATAAGGATCTGAAATGTACCTTATTTAAAAAATGCTCTCATTATTAAAAAAAAAAAAAAGCCTAACCAAGGCATTTTGGTCGTTCACTTATTTATTTAGTTTTTTTCCTCTT
>JAGVVM010021482.1:0-23163 GCA_019149425.1 Psidium friedrichsthalianum
ATAAGTCATCTTCTCAACTCTATCCCCTAAAGTTATCTTCGCACCCCTCACATCACATCCTGTCACGAACATTACTCTCTATCCTTCAACTTGTAGTCACAATGCAACTTAACATTCCAACTGTTCTAGTTTCTTATTCCAGCCAACGCATGGCGAAACGTGCACAGATATAACTCATGGGATGCACCAGGGATCGAATACAGCATAGGCGGTGTGACCATAGAGAGAAAATGGTACCTGTGATCACCCTGGCTCTTCTCGGCAATCCTTGCGCGCCCACGGCATAGACATCGTCCCCTGAGCAGGTTGACGGTTCAGAATTCCTTGCGGAGCTTGACCACTGGGTGGCTGCTGCTGCGGCTGGAAACGTCGGTCTTGGCACCGTTCTTCTGGCAGTTCCTCTGAATGTGCCCTCACACTGACCACATCTGCAGCATCCCCCATCTTCTTCGGGCAAGGCTGTTCCCATGTCCTTCGTGCCGCAATGCACGGCGTTTTCTGATTCCCGTGGGGTGTGTGATGGGCTTTCCCAAAGTTCTCCTCGCAGGTGGGACTAACCTGCGTTTTCCTTCATTGGCCTCTTGCCAAAGTCTCCTGCAAGTTCCTACCTGGCATAAACCGCGATTCCCGATGCGGCACAGCCTTTTTCCTGTTAGGTCTCGTTCTATACCAGAGCTGTTCATAATCTCATTATATTCTCTTGGCCCCAGTCGCGATCATCATACTCTTCAATTCGGGTCTCAGACCCTTCTCTGACACCTTCTTGCTTTGTTCCCCCGGATCTCTATTAGTCTTCGAGCGAACTTGGACAACCTACCTGGCAAATTCACCCTCGTACTGACTCTACTATGTCTTGGTACCCTGGCGAAAGCCTGAAATGAATTCTTCCATTTTCCTCTCCTGGGCTGCCTCAGAGAAGTACTTTCCGTTGAACGCTGCACAGAAAGCAGCCCAGTTTGGCCTCATGCCATCAGGAAAGACTCGCCCTCTGGTGGCCTTCCACCAGTCATCGGCAGTGTTCTGAAGCTGATATGTTGCCAACGAGACCTTCTCCTCGTCCATGCACCCAAGCACGGTGAATGCTTTCTCTAGCTGTTCGATCCACGAGGCAGCTACTTCGGGTCCTCCCATGCCATCGAACTTAGGCAGTTGCAGCTTCAAGAACTGCTCCACGATATGATAGGTCTGACGTCCTCCATTGCCATGCCCATTGCCACCATGGGCTCCATTTGCAGCGGCCAAGGCGGCCTCAGCTGCTTGGGCAACGGTGGCAGCTCTCTCAGCAGCTTGCCTACCCATCAGATTGCTAACCTCGGTCAGCACCCTCATCATTTCCTCTATCCTTAGGTCTCCTTCAGGAGCAGGAGCCCTTGAACTTGACGCACCAGCACTAGGTCTTCTGCCCCTATTGCTCATCCTTCTAGTTTTCACTCACACCTATACCAACGAAATTCCCATTCAGGAATTCGAAATTCTAAAACTAACAATCAAGCTTTCGCCTGCTGTCGCGTCCACTGACATGAATATGCATGAAAAGTTCGCTGCAGCTTTTAAATGCAATTGGACTCGGAAGACACCTAGACTCACCCTGACGATGCCTAACCCGGGCCACTCTATTTGCCACCTCAACTAGAAGCCTGTCAGGAGCCGCTCCTTGATCGGGTCTCTGCCCCGGCGACCACTCCTCGCCCTCCTCATTTCTTGGTGAGAACAGTTGTCCTGAGTTACCCACAGCCAGAG
Source organism: Psidium friedrichsthalianum (assembly GCA_019149425.1). Lineage (NCBI taxonomy): Eukaryota > Viridiplantae > Streptophyta > Magnoliopsida > Myrtales > Myrtaceae > Psidium > Psidium friedrichsthalianum. Next base: position 1,741 of record JAGVVM010021482.1, read on the forward strand.
AGAATCCCGTTCCACGTGTCCCATACCACGCTTCATCACAGTTTTTAGACGTCCCGTCAGACCTGTCCCATACCAGGCTGACGGTTACACAGCCCATAAAATACGATGCATGCGCTTTTCAAACCCCAAATCTTTATTTTGAATCGACTTCATTTTAAACCATTTTCTTTTGATGCAGAAACCATGCAATGCATGATGGTCACGCAGCGCACGACAGCCGACTAGGCATACAAACACAAGCATCAATAATTAGCAGCTACTCAATCAACAAACAGCACTCAAGCACCCTACTCACGGGGCTATGATTTAGAACCTTACCTCAGGTCCTGACGCATCTGCAAGTTAGTTCCAGACATAATAGTCTATAGTCATACTGGACTAATCCTCTAACTCTGCAAGCACATGCGCCAATCAATTCATGCATTCTACCCTTTCCTAATCCTTAGGTCTAGGGTCTTTCTATCTGACTACCCCAAAATTCATCAGCCTTATCACTCCAAATCCTCGAACAGTCTCGTATCGAGCTGACCTTGCTCTGATACCACTTCGAACGGGGATGTCACGCCCCGAACCCCAATCGAGCCCGCGACATCCCTGCTCATATCGTGAAGAACCCTGCGTACGCCTGGCCTGCGAATAGCGACGGCCCAGGATGCACATCGCGGCCAGACGACGCTATGGTCTAGCGCAAAACGACAACAACCTGCGAAAGCGTGCCTTCTACACATGCATGCAAGCACAAGAATATAGGGTAGTATGAAGAGACAAGAACACTTTTACAAAAGGAAACAACATCACATATATATATATATATATATATATAATCGAGCGTTAAGTACAGACCTCCAAAGAAAACCTCATCCTAGGGTCACGACACCTACGCTCTCGCTGTCACGCCCCGAACCCCAATCGAGCACGCGACATCCCTGCTCATATCGTAACGAACCCTGCGTACACCTGGCCTACGAGTAGCGACGGCCCAGGATGCTCATCGCGGCCAAGCTACGCTAGCGCAAAACGACAACAATCTGAAACCTGCGGAAGCGTGCCTTCTACACATGCATACATACACAAGATAGTGGGGTAGTATGAAAAGACAAGAACACTTTTACAAAAGGAGGTGACAGCATATATATACATAATCAAGCGTTAGATACAGACCCCAAAAGAAAATCTCAACTATGGTCATGACATCTACGCTCGCTCAGACTCCAAAAATCCTAGACCAGCAACTGTGGAACTCAGACCTCCTCGGGCTCCTCCTCGGGATCCTCCTCGTCAGTGTCCATGGCATCACCCTCCTCGTGACCATCAATATCAGAGCGTCCTGGGGACGGCAACTCCTGCAGTGGGTCGGGGTCGATCACCTCGCCACCATACTCGACTGGCTGCAACAGGATAGGGTCGTCCTCCATAGGGATAGGGGAGTCTCTCTGAGGTCCCTCAAAACCATACAGGCCCTCCCTATACCAGGCCTCGAACCTATGGGGTACAAGGTAGGGTCCACCCTGATCTACTAGTACTGTCGTCACATGCCTATGCCACAGCGTGGCGTGCATATCAAAATGGAGGGTGATCTGGGTATCCATCTGCACTGGCAGTCCAAAAAGCATCGGTGGTGCAGCCATCAAGGGTGACCTGGATCTGTAAAATGAAGGGCAACCACCGCCCGTGAGTCGAAACTCAATAAGCTCACCACTAATCCTAACGTAGGATAGCGTATACTAGTGGGGTCGGTCCTATCCAGTGGACTAGGTTCACGGTCCAGGGTTCAGACACTCTCAAATACCCTCGGTACCAGACCCCAACATGGATAGACAAACATGCAATTCATAGCAATGCAGATCATATCATTCAGACGGGCAATAATCAGCAGTCAAACATGATGCCATATGCAAATGAAGCAGGCCTCAGTCGGCCATATCGGATCCCAATGGATCATGCCCGTCTATCACTCCAATTCCCATCAGGGCTCATCCAACAGTGCCACTCGGCAAATATCACAACTGCGTATCTGACGCCTTACGTTGGTCACCCGTTATCTCTCCATTTCCCCGCGTAAAGACGCCTCAGGGGCTCATCCAACATGTCACATCTCTGGTGACTCATGCCATGCTCTCAATGTATGCGGGGCCCACATGATTGCAACCAGCAAATCAGACATAGAGCATGCATGCAATGGTATATGAGCACAAGTACAGAGCACATCAAGAAGTCATCAAAGTAATCACGTGCTCGTCAAGCCAAACTATGAAAGATCAAATACCCCACACACAGTTTCTCGCCAGACAGGCTCAACATGATGTCTCATACTATTTCTCTGGTTAAACCCATATAAATTGAACCCCATCTTAGCGGGCTCGATAACTCGGCCTAAGCCCAATCACCCATGTTAGTCCCTGGGAGTTAGTAGCCCACGACTAATGATTCAGTGATTTATAACCCCTCGGGTGTAGTTGAATTAGGCTTAGCTTGGTTTAAGGCCCATTTAGTGGGTTCAGGTATCGAATGGGCCTAAAGCCCGTTCTAAGGCCCAAGGCCCACAAAGGTAAGTAGGTCCATTAAGGTGAGTCGGCCCATCACAGTGTTCTAAGCCCATTAGTCAAGTTGGGCCCATTAGGATTTAAGGTTCAATGAAGTGGGTTAGGCCCATTAAACCAAGTTGGGCTTATTAAATTAAGTTGGGCCCAATTGGTATCTAAGGCCCATTAACCAACCTTAGGCCCATGAATTAAGTCTAAAATTAATATAAATTCAAGCCCATTATTATTAAATTTTCGTGTAGGGCCCAAGCCCATTTTCAAAAGTTAGTCAATTAGGCCCAATTAGTCTATTTTAGGCCCATTTAGTCATCCTAGGCCCATGCACACTATTGGGCCTTATCTTTTAATATTCCAATTTATAATTTAGGCCCATTCAATTGTAATTTTCGTCCATATAAGGCCCATTATCCAATTTTGGTCCAAGAGTTCCAAATTGGCCCAATTAGTATAAAATTAGAACCCCAAGCCCATTAGTTTGCTTAGGCCCACAACACCTCACGCCTAGCCCATCAATTTCGGCCCACTAGAGACAATTTTCGGCCCAATTCAATCAACCACAGCCCACACCTTAGGCCCATTCACAAATTCATAATTAACCTAATATACAATTAAGCCTAATTGCACATATTAAGCCATAACCACCTGATTAGCTACTAACACACATCCATACACATATACAACTAGCCTAGGTCAAGATTAGAGGATGGAGCTTACTTGGTGTGGCCGGTGGTGGCGGCTGGACGGCGAAGGAGGGCGGACGGCCGGCGGTGAGCGAGCTAGCCGAGAGAGAGAGAGAAACGATGAGGACTTGGCCGGCCATGGCGGCTCACAAGGCCACGGAAGAGACAAGGGAAAGGCTTAGGGGACTCACCAACCGAGGTTGATGGCTGGTGAAGGCGGACGGCGGCCGTTGGTGGCGAACGACGGCGACGTGGACGGCGGCTTGTCAACGGCACGGGCTGGAATCCGAGAGAGAGAGAGATGAGACGCGGTCTGGTCGGGCTTCCTAAGGCCACGAAACAGCAAGGAGGGGAGCTTGAGGGACTCACCTAGGCGTCGTGGAGGCGGAACGGTGGCGACATCGGGCGGTGGCGGGCGGACGACGGCGTTGCGGTGGCCGGGCGAGCGAACGAGAGGGAGGCCGAGAGAGAGAGCGTTCGGGGGAGAGGGAGAGAGGGGTTGGCCGAAACAAATGAGGGGGAGGAGAGAGAGAGAGAGAGATTATAATCCATAAAATCCAAAATAGATTATAATGGGTTTGGTGAAATAGTGGATTTGATGAGACTTGTACTTGACATGATTTGATTGACATTCTTGGAAATTGTGCCATGATTGATGTGATTGATTTGACACTTGATTGATTGATGTGACATCTGATTGATGTGACATCTGATTTGACTTGCCTCGATTTGCGTGCCAAATGCACCGATCGGGTCCCGAGCGCGAACGGATTTTGGACTGGATTTGGTGTCGGTCTATCGATTCTACTCTCAAAAATCCTAATTAATCTCATTCTAAGGACTGAGCATTTACCGGGGGCATTTCGGTAATTTTTCCATTCACGTCTTGCTTCTCGACGTGCACCGGCTGTCTGACCTTCAGGCGACATTTCTGAAACTGATTTCATTTCTTCATTGCGTTCATCTTACTAATTCGATTGTCCATCGTCGAATTTCATTTTGTGGTCAATTTCATTAAATACCGACTCTGCCTCAGTCTCAGACCAACGGGCGGCTGATTGGGAAAAATTCCCAGATAGCCTTTCCCCTTCGGTTGGTCATCCCAGGGTAGCTAATCCTGAGTGAGTGTCGACTAGAGTGTATTAACGAAGCATTTCCATTCATTTAGAAATTCCGACAAATGGGTCGAATTTTCAGACTGTCACAATTCTTCCCTCCTTATAAAAATTTCGTCCTCGAAATTTACAGTCTACAAGTCCTCACTCCAAAATCAAAATTACACTTGCTCATTCAAATAGATAGGGGTATTTCTTCTTCATCTCGTCTTCACTTTCCCAGGTAGCTCCTTCGGTTCCATGGTGTTCCCAGATGACCTTGACCAGTGGAATCGTCTTGTTCCTGAGCACTTGTTCCTTGCGATCTTCGATCCTTACTGGCCTTTCCACATAAGAGACGCGGTCATCCATTTCAATGACTTCATGATCGAGTATATGGCCAGGATCTGGCTCATACTTCCTCAGCATCGATACATGAAACACGTTGTGAATCTGCGACAAGTTCGGCGGCAGTGCTAGACGATAAGCCAGTGTCCCGATCTTCTCCAGAATCTCGAATGGCCCAACGAATCTTGGACTTAGCTTCCCTTCTTGCCAAACCGAGATAATCCTCGCATCGGCGACACCTTCAGAAAGACGTGATCTCCAACTTGGAATTCCAATGGCTTACGTCTCTTGTCTGCATAACTCTTCTGTCTACTCTGGGCGGTCCTCAGTCTATCTCTGATCACCTTGACTGCCTCTTCTGACTGTTGAACCAACTCTGGGCCTGTTATACTTTTCTCGCCAACTTCATCCCAGCAGATTGGTGTCCTGCAGGCCCTTCCATACAACGCTTCAAATGGTGCCATCTGATACTCTGCTGGTAACTGTTGTTGGTGTAATTCTTCCCAGCCACTAAGTGATAACGCTCTCTCCAGCCCCTTTGAAGTCAATTACACACGCTCTCAGCATGTCCTCCAATGTTTGTATGGTCCTTTCCGACTGACCATCTGTCTGAGGGTGGTAGGCTGTGCTGAACCTTAACTCCTGTCCCTAGAGCACCCTGCAGACTCTTCCAAAATGTGGCTGTGAATCGAGGATCTCGGTCTGATACGATACTTACTGGCACCCCATGCAGTCTCACAATCTGCCTCACGTACAGTTCAGCCAACTTCTCCAGTGTGGAATCCTTTCGCACTGCGATAAATGTGCAGACTTGGTCAATCTGTCCACTATCACCCAGATTGAGTCATTCCCTCTTTGACTTCTTGGCAATCCCGTCACGAAATCCATGGTGATGTGCTCCCACTTCCATTCTGGGATCTCCAATGGTTGCAACAGTCCTCCAGGCTTGCAATGCTGTGCCTTTACTTGTTGACATGTCAGGCACTTGGCTACATGCTTAGCCACATCCACCTTCATTCCATTCCACCAGTAGTGCTGACGTAGATTCTGGTACATCTTCGTACTTCCAGGGTGGATACTGTAATTGCTCCTGTGAGCCTCTGATAAAATTCTCTCTTTTAACTCCTCATCGTTTGGCACACATAGGCGTCCTCTAAACTTCAATATTCCATCCTCAATCACCTGGAATTCCGGTTTTCTCTTGTCCGTATCCATCATTACGATCTTTTGGATGTCAGGATCCGTAGACTGCAATTCCTTGATCTTCAGCTGAATCTCTGGTTCAATCTGTAGAGCAGCCATCAGGCTTGAGAGACTTCCTACTTCGACTTTGAACTCAGAGTCCCTGATTTCTTCCAACAACGTCCATTCTTTCACCATCATATGCGCGATGCTCGACTTCCTGCCTAGAGCATCCGCCACCTTATTCGCCTTTCCTGGATGGTACAGGATATCACAGTCATAGTCCTTCAGCAACTCCATCCATCGACGCTGCTCATATTAAGCTCCTTCTGCGAGAACAGGTACTTCAGGCTCTGGTGATCCGTATATATCTGAAATTTCTCTCCCACCAGATAGTGTCTCCAGATCTTCAACGCAAAAATTATGGCAGCCAGTCCAAGTCGTGCGTCGGATAATTCATCTCATGTGGTCTCAACTGTCGAGATGCATATGCCACTACTCGTCCATGTTGCAGCAAGACACATCCTAGACCTCTTAGCGAAGCATCGCTGTAAATCTCAAATCCTCCAGGTCCGGATGGAATGGTCAACACGGGTGCGGAAGTCAGCCTATCCTTTCAGCTCCTGAAAACTTTCCTCGCACTTTGCATTCCATTCAAACTTCGTCTCCTTCTTCAACAACCTTGTCATCGGAGCGGCTATCGCGGAGAACCTTTCCACGAAGCGTCTGTAATACCCAGCCAATCCAAGGAAGCTTCTTACTTCAGTTACGGTCGTAGGCCTCGGCCACTTCTCTACTGCCTCGATCTTTGCTGGATCTACCGATATTCCTTCTCCAGATACGATGTGTCCAAGGAATGCCACTCTACTCAGCCAGAACTCACACTTACTAAACTTCGCATATAGCGAGTGCTCCCTTAAGGTCTGTAGAACGGTCCTCAAATGCTGCTCATGGTCCTCAGAGCCTTCGAGTATACCAGAATATCATCGATGAAGACTATTACGAACTGATCCAGAAACTCCTTGAACACTCGATTCATCATATCCATAAACGCAGCTGGGGCATTCGTCAACCCAAATGGCATGACGGTAAACTCGTAATGCCCATATCTTGTCCTAAAGGCAGTCTTTGGGATATCCTCCTTCTTGATTCTTAGCTGGTGATAGCCTGTCCTTAGGTCTATCTTAGAGAAGACACGTGCTCCTTCCAACTGGTCGAACAAATCGTCTATCCTTGGCAGCGGGTACTTGTTCTTAATCGTCACTTGGTTCAGTTGTCTGTAATCAATACACAACCTTAACGAGCCATCCTTCTTCTTAACAAAGAGCACCGGAGCTCCCCATGGCGAAGCACTGGGGCGGATAAATCCTTTATCCAACAGCTCTTGCATCTGCACCTTCAGCTCCTTCAGCTCAGACAACGACATCCTATACGGTGCCTTAGAGATCGGCTCAATCCCAAGTGCCAACTCAATCACAAATTCTACTCACGCTCTGGTGGCAAGCCAGGCAACTCTGAGGAAATACATCGGGGTATCCACCCACTATTGGCACCTCCTCTAACTTCACTTCTTGAGCCGAAGAATCTATTACTGATGCCAAAAATCCTAGGCAACCTTGATCCATCAACTTGGTTGCTTCTAGTGCCGAAATCCAAGGAATTGAGGTTCCACCTCGGTTTCCTTTAAACTCATACTCAGGCCCATCTACTGGCTCAGCCTTATTATACTTCTACTGCAGTCAATAACTGCTCCATGTCTAACCAACCAATCCATGCCAACAATTAAGTCGAAATCATATATGGCAGGACAGCTAAGTCAATCTTCTCAATTCTATCTCCCAAAGCTATCTCACACCCCTTACCCCTAACATAGCAATTACTTTATCTTTCAACGGGTGTGTGACAGTCTGAAAATTCGACCCAATTGTCAGAATTTCTAAATGAATGGAAATGCTTCATTAGCTACCCTGAGCTGACCAACCAAAGGGGAAAGGCCATCTGGGAATTTTTCCCAATCAGCCGCCCGTTGGCTTGAGACTGAGACAGGGTCGTATTTGATGAAATTGACCACAAAAGAATCCGACATTGGACAATCGAATCAGTAAGGTAAACACAATGAAGAAATGAAGTCAGTATCAGAAATGTCGACTGAAGGTCAGACAGCCGGTGCACATCGAGAAGCAAGACGTGAATGGAAAATTACCGAAATGCCCCCGGTAAATGCTCAGACCTTAGAATGAGACTAATTAGGATTTTTGAGAATAGATTCGATAGACCGACACCAAACCCTGTCCAAAATCCGTTCGCGCTCGGGACTCGATCGGTGCATTTGGCACGCAAATCGAGGCAAGTCAAATCAGTTGTCACATCAATCGGATGTCACATCAATCATGGCACAATTTCCAAGACACATCAATCAATCACATCAAGGCACAATTCCCAAGGAAATCAAATCCATCAAGTCCATGTCACTATTCTAACCACCCCACTATTATGTGCTATTTTTGTTTTATTCACATTATAATCTCTCATTCCTCTCCTCCCCTTCATTCAAACTTTCGGCCACTCTCTCTCCTCCTCCCTCTCTCCCGATCGCTCTCTCTCCCTCTCGGTCTCCCTTGCTCGCCGCCCGTCCGCCGCGAAGCCGCCGCCACCGTCAAGCCGTCGCCTCCGTTCGGCCACCACCGACCACCACCTCGTCTTGGTGAGTCTTCCAGCCCTTCTTACCTTCATTTCGTGGCCTTGGAGACCCCAACCAGACCGTGACTCCCTCGTCTCCTCTCGGTTTCAGCCGCCCGTGCCGTCCCCATCGTCGTCGTCGTCCGCCGTCGTTCGTCACCGTCCGGCCACCCCCAGCTATCACCGACCCATCCTCACCTTGTTAAGTCTTCATGGCCCTTCCTCACTTCATTCCATGGCCGTGAGCCACCTCATTTGACCGAACCAACCTCACCATCTTCTCTCTCTCTCGGTCTCCCTCTAGCCGCCGTGAACGCCGGCCACCGTCCGCCCTCCTTCGCCGTCCAGCCGCCGCCACCGACCCCTCTAGGTAAGCTTTACTCACTAATCTTGACCTAGGCTAGTTGTATGCTTGTGTGGATGTTGTGTTAGTAGCTAAGCAAGTGATTAGTGGGTAAATGTGAGATTAAGCATGATGGGCTTACACTAATCTTGTGTGTGAAATGGGCCGTGCGTGTGGGCCACTTGAGGAGTCAAATTGGGCCTTGAAATTATTTACATGGGCTGCAATTAGTGATTGGGAGTAAATCTAATGGGCCGAAAATTTTAATGGGCCTTGGGGTTCTAATTTGGGCTAATGGGCCTAAACAAGGTTAATTGGGCCCAAATCATAATTTAGAATATTAAATCATAAGGCCCAATAATGTATATGGGCTTAGGACATCATTTTGGCCTAAAATAGACTAATTGGGCCTAATTGACCAACTTGTGAAATTGGGCTTGGGCCCTACCCGAATTTAACATTAATAATGGGCCTTAATTATATAATGGAATTAAGAATTAATCCATGGGCCTAAGATTGGTTAATGGGCCTTAGTTACTAATTGGGCCCAACTTAGCTTAATAAGCCCAACTTGGTATAATGGGCCTAACCCACTACATTAGACCTTGAACCTTAATGGGCCCGACTTGGCTATTGGACTTTAGACTCTATAATGGGCCGACTTACCTTAGTGGACTTAATTACCTTTGTGGGCCTTGGGCCTCAGATCAGGCTTTAGGCCCATTCGAACTTGAATCCTCTAATTGGGCCTTAAACCAAGCTGAGCCTAATTCAACTGCACCCAGGGGTTAATAAAACACTGAACCATTAGTCGTGGGATTCTGACTCCCAGGGGACTAACCTGAGTGAATGGGCTTAGGCCGAGTTATCGAGTCCGCTGAGATGAGGATTCTAATTTATATGGGCTTGGCTAGAGAAATGGTGAGATATGCTTTTGAGCCTGTCTGGTTGGGAAACTGTGTGTGGGGTGCTAGCTCTCTTATATTGGCTTGATGAGCACGTAATTTTGATGATCTCTTGATATGCTCTGTACTGTGTATATGTGCCATTTCATGCATGCTCTATGTCTGATTTGCTGATTGCAATCATGTGGCCCCGCATACATTGAGAGCATGGCATGAGTCACCAGAGATGTGACATGAGAATGTGCCCAGAGGGGAAATGGAGAGAAAAGGGAGGCCAACGTAAGGCGTCCGAGACGCAGTGTGGTATTTGCCTGAGAATGTGCCCTGATGGGAATGAGAGAAAAGGGATAAGGCGGAGACGCAGTGTGGGTTTGCCGTGTGGCATTGAGCCCTGAGGAATTGGAGTGATAGACCATGGGAACCGATATGGCCGACTGAGGCCTGTTTCATTGCATATGGCATTGTGATTGACTGCTGTTATTGCCCGTCTGTATCTTGTGAATTGCATTGATATGCCTTGCCTGTCTATTTTCGTGTTGAGGGTTGGTACCGAGGAAACTGAGAGTGACTGAGCCCTGGACCGCGAACCTAGTCCACTGGATAGGACCGACCCCACTAGTATACGCTATCCTACGTTAGGATTAGTGGTGAGCTTGCTGAGTTTCGACTCACGGGCGGTGGTTGCCCTTCTTTTACAGATCCAGGTCACCCGTGATGGCTGCACCGCCGATGCTTTTTGGACTGCCAGTACAGATGGATACTGAGATCACCCTCCATTTTGATATGCACGCCACTCTGTGGCATAGGCATGTGACTACTGTGTTAGTAGATCAGGGTGGACCTTATCTTGTACCCCATAGATACGAGGCCTGGTTTAGAGAGGGCCTGTATGGCTTCGAGGGACCTCAGAGAGACTCCCCGATTCCCATGGAGGACGACCCGATCTTGTTGCAGCCAGCCGAGTATGGTGGCGAGGTGATCGACCCCGACCCACTGCAGGAGATGCCGTCCCCAGGACGTTCCGAGATCGATGGTCACGAGGAGGGTGACGCCATGGACACAGACGAGGAGGATCCAGAGGAGGACCCAGAGGAGGACCCGAGGAGGAGCTTGAGGTGGACTGAGTCCCGCTGTTACTGGTCTAGATTTTGAGAGCGTAGATAGCATGACCATAGATGAGGTTTTCTTTTGGGGTCTGTACTTAACGCTCTATGTATATATATATATATGATATGTATTTCCTTTTGTAAAAGTGTTCTTGTCTTTCATACTACCCTATTATCTTGTGTATGTATGCATGTATAGAAGGCACGCTTCCGCAGGATTGTGTAGCATTGCGCTAGCGTCATCTGGCCGCGATGAGTGTCCTGGGCCGTCGCTAGTCGTAGGCCAGGTGTACGCAGGGATTCGTTGATGTTTATGAACAGGGGTGTCGCGTGCTCGATTGGGGTTCGGGGCGTGACATCCCCGTTCGAGTGGTATCAGAGCAAGGTCAGCTCGATACGAGACCATTCGAGGATTGGAGTGATAAGGCTGTTGATTTTGGGGTAGTTAGATAGACAGACCCTAAACCTAAGGATTAGGAAAGGGTAGAATGCATGAACTGATTGGCGCATGTGCTTGCAGAGTTAGGTGACTAGTCTAGTACGAATATAGACTATGGTGTTTTGAACTAATCTGCAGATGCGTCAGGACCTGAGGTAAGGTTCTAAAGCATAGCCCCATGAGTTGGGTGCTTGAATGCTGATTGCTGATTGCTGAGTGGTTAGTTGCTAGTACTGCTTGTGTTTGTATGCCTAGTCGGCTGTTGCGCGCTGCTTGACCATCATGCATTGCACGATTTCTGCATCAAAAGGAAAAATGGTTTAAAATGAAGTTGATTTAAAATAAAGATTCGAGGATTTGAAAAGCGCATGCATCATATTTTATTGGGTTGGGTAACCGTCAGCCTGGTATGGGACAGGTCTGACGGGACGTCTAAAAACTGCAATGAAGCGTGGTATGGGACACGTGGAGTGGGATTCTCTCTGGCTGTGGGTAACTTAGGACAACTGTTCGCACCAAGAAATGAGGAGGGCGGGGAGTGGTCGCCGGGGCAGAGACCCGATCAAGGAGCGGCTCCTGACAGGCTTCTAGTTGAGGTGGCGAACAGAGTGGCCTAGGTTGTGCATTGTCAGGGTGAGTCTAGGTGTCTTCCTAGTCCAATTGCATTTAAAAGCTGCAGCGAACTTTTCATGCATATTCATGTCAGTAGACGCGACAGTAGGCGAAAGCTTGATTGATAGTCTTAGGGTTTCAAATTCCTGAATGGAATTTTATTGGGTATAGGTGAGGAGTAGACTAAAGGATGAGCAATAGGGGCAGAAGACCCAGTGCTGGAGCGTCGAGTTCAAGGGCTCCTGCACCTGAAGGAGACCCGAGAATAGAAGAAATGATGAGGGTGCTGACTGAAGTGAGCAACCTGATGGGTAGGCAAGCTGCTGAGAGAGCTGCCACTGTTGCCCAAGCAGCTGAGGCCGCCTTGGCCGCTGCAAATGGAGCCCATGGGGGCAATGGGCATGGAAATGGAGGACGTCAGACCCATCACATAGTAGAGCAGTTTCTGAAGCTGCAACCCTCGAAGTTTGATGGCACTGGAGGACCCGAAGTAGCTGCCTCGTGGATCGAGCAGCTGGAGAAGGCATTTACAGTGCTTGGATGCACAGATGAAGAGAAGGTCTCATTGGCGACCTACCAGCTCCAGAACACCGCTGATGATTGGTGGAAGGCCACCAGAGGACGGGTCTTTCCTGATGGCATGAGGCCAAATTGGGCTGCTTTCTGCGCAGCGTTTAATGGCAAGTACTTCTCCGAGGCGGCCCAGGAGAGGAAAATGGAGGAATTTATCAGACTTCGCCAAGGGTCAATGACAGTGGACCAGTATGAAGGCGAGTTTGCTAGACTATCCAAGTTTGCTCGAAGGCTGATTGAGGACCCGTGGGACAAGGCCAGGAGGTTCAGAGAAGGGCTGAGGCCCGAGCTGAAGAGTATGATAATCGCGACTGGGCTGAGGGACTACAACGAGATCTATGAGAGAGCCCTGGCAATAGAGCGAGATCTACAGGAGAAGGCTGCCGCATCTGGACCGCGGTTCATGCCTGGAAGGGACAACAGAAGTTTCGGCAAGAGGCCGATGAAAGACACTCGCAGGTTCGTTCCACCTGCAAGAAGGACCCTGGGAAAGCCACCGTTCGCTGGGAATCAGAACTGCCGTGACTGTGGCAGGAGACATGGGAACAGCCCCTGTCCGAAGAAGACGGGAGGATGCTTCAGGTGTGGTCAGATGGGGCATATTCAGAGGAACTGCCCGAGGAATGGACCAAGACCCCAGTTCCAACCGCAGCAGCAGCCGCAGATGGTCAATGCTCCGCAAGGGATTCTGAACCGTCCACCTGCTCAGGGACGAGTCTATGCTGTGGCGCGCAAGGATGCTGAGAATGCGCCAGGGGTGATCACAGGTACCATTTCTCTCTGTGGTCACACCGCTTATGCTTTATTTGATCCTGGTGCATCCCATTCGTTCATATCTGCACGTTTTGCTGAGTTGGCTGGAATAGAAACTAGACCGTTGGATGTTGTATTGCATGTGGCCACCCCGTTGAAAGATAAAGTAATTGTTATGTTAGGGTGTAAGGGGTGTGAGATAGCTCTGGGAAATAGAGTCGAGAAGATTGACTTAGCTGTCCTGCCCATGTATGATTTTGACTTGATTGTTGGCATGGACTGGTTGGTTAGACATGGAGCAGTTATTGACTGCAGTAGGAGTACTATAAGGCTGAACCCAGTAGATGGGCCTGAATATGAGTTTAAAGGAAATCGAGGTGGAACCTCAATTCCTTGGATTTCCGCGATAGAAGCAACCAAGCTGATGGACCAGGGTTGCCTAGGATTCTTGGCATCTGTAATAGATTCGTCGGCTCAAGAGGTGAAGTTGGAGGAGGTGCCTATAGTAAGGGAATACTCCGATGTGTTTCCTCAAGAATTGCCTGGCTTGCCACCAGAGCGTGAAGTGGAGTTTGTAATTGAGTTGGCACCTGGAACTGAGCCAATCTCAAAAGCACCGTATAGGATGGCACTATCTGAATTGAAAGAGCTGAAGGTGCAGATGCAAGAGCTACTGGATAAAGGATTTATCCGCCCCAGTGCTTCGCCATGGGGAGCTCCGGTGCTGTTCGTTAAGAAGAAGGACGGATCACTAAGGCTGTGTATAGACTACAGACAGCTGAACCAAGTGACGATCAAGAACAAGTATCCCCTGCCAAGGATAGATGACCTGTTTGATCAGCTGGAAGGAGCGTGCGTGTTCTCCAAGATAGACCTAAGGACAGGTTATCACCAGCTAAGGATCAAGAAAGAGGATATCCCGAAGACTGCCTTTAGGACGAGATATGGGCATTACGAATTTACAGTCATGCCATTTGGGCTGACGAATGCCCCAGCAGCATTTATGGATATGATGAACAGAGTGTTCAAGGAGTTTCTGGACCAGTTCGTAATAGTCTTCATCGATGATATCCTGGTATACTCGAAGAGCTCTGAGGACCATGAGCAGCACCTGAGGACTGTCCTACAGACACTAAGGGAGCATTCCCTATACGCAAAGTTCAGCAAGTGTGAGTTCTGGCTGAACAGAGTGGCGTTTCTTGGACACATTGTATCAGGAGAAGGGATATCAGTGGATCCAGCTAAGATTGAAGCTGTAGAGAAATGGCCAAGGCCAACAACCGTGACTGAAATAAGAAGCTTCCTTGGATTGGCTGGCTATTACCGACGCTTCGTGGAAAGGTTCTCCGCGATAGCCGCTCCGATGACAAGACTGTTAAAGAAGGAGTCGAAGTTTGAATGGAATGCAAAGTGTGAGGAAAGTTTTCAGGAGTTGAAGGATAGACTGACTTCCGCGCCAGTGTTGACCATCCCATCCGGACCTGGAGGATTTGAGATTTACAGTGATGCGTCACTAAGAGGTCTAGGATGTGTCTTGATGCAGCATGGACGAGTAGTGGCTTATGCATCTCGACAGCTGAGGCCGCATGAGATGAATTATCCGACGCATGACCTGGAGTTGGCAGCCATAGTGTTCGCATTGAAGATCTGGAGACACTATCTGGTGGGAGAGAAATTCCAGATATATACAGATCACCAGAGTCTAAAGTACCTATTCTCGCAGAAGGAGCTTAATATGAGGCAGCGTCGATGGATGGAGTTGCTGAAGGACTATGATTGTGATATTCTTTACCATCCAGGAAAGGCGAATAAGGTGGCGGATGCTCTGAGCAGAAGTCGAGCATCGCGCATATGATGGTGAAAGAATGGACGTACTAGAAGAAATCAGAGACTCTGAGTTCAAGGTTGAGAGTAGGAAGTCTCTCAAGCCTGATGGCTACTCTACAGATCGAACCAGAGATTCAGCTGAAGATCAAAGAATTACAGTCTACGGACCCCGATATCCAGAAGATCGTGATGATGGATGCAGAAGAGAGGAAAGATGATTTCAAGGTGACTGAAGACGGGATAGTGAAGTTTAGAGGACGTCTGTGTGTGCCAAACGACGAAGAGTTGAAGGAAAGGATTCTATCAGAGGCTCACAGGAGCAATTACAGTATCCACCCTGGAAGTACGAAGATGTACCAGAATCTACGTCAGCACTACTGGTGGAATGGAATGAAGGTGGATGTGGCTAAGCATGTAGCCAAGTGCTTGACATGTCAACAAGTAAAGGCACAGCATTGCAAGCCTGGAGGACTGTTGCAACCATTGGAGATCCCAGAATGGAAGTGGGAGCACATCACCATGGATTTCGTGACGGGATTGCCAAGAAGTCAGAGAGGAAATGACTCAATCTGGGTGATAGTGGACAGATTGACCAAGTCTGCACATTTTATTGCAGTGCGAAAGGATTCCACATTGGAGAAGCTGGCTGAACTGTACGTGAGGCAGATTGTAAGACTGCATGGAGTGCCAGTAAGCATTGTGTCAGATAGAGATCCTCGCTTCACAGCCACATTCTGGAAGAGTCTGCAGGGTGCTCTAGGGACAGAGTTAAGGTTCAGTACAGCCTACCACCCTCAGACTGATGGACAGTCAGAAAGGACCATACAGACTCTGGAGGATATGCTGAGAGCGTGTGTAATTGACTTCAAAGGAGGCTGGGAGGAGCAACTGCATTTAGTGGAATTCGCCTACAACAACAGCTACCAGCAGAGCATCAGATGGCACTGTCACGCCCCGAACCCCAATCGAGCCGCGACACCCCTGTTCATACACATCAACGAACCCTGCGTACGCCTGGCCTACGAGTAGCGACGGCCCAGGATGCTCATCGCGCCAAGCGACGCTAGCGCAAAATGACAACAATCTAAAACCTGCGGAAGCGTGCCTTATATCCATACATACATGCACAAGGATAGGGTAGGATGAAGGACAAGAACACTTTTACAAAAGGAAAGCAACATCATATATATCACAGATCGTTAAGTACAGACCCCAAAAGAAAACCTCATCTATGGTCAAGCTATCTACGCTCTCAAAAGACTAGACCAGTAACAGTAGGGCTCAGTCCACCTCAAGGGCTCCTCCTCGGGGTCCTCCTCTGGGTCCTCCTCGTCCGTGTCCATGGCGTCACCCTCCTCGTGACCATCACCTCAGAGCGTCCTGGGGACGGGAACTCCTGCAGTGGGTCGGGGTCGATCACCTCGCCACCATACTCGGCTGGCTGCAACAGGATCGGGTCGTCCTCCATGGGATCGGGGAGTCTCTCTGGGGTCCCTCGAAGCCATACAGGCCCTCTCTAAACCAGGCCTCGTATCTATGGGGTACAAGATATGGTCCACCCTGATCTACTAACACAGTAGTCACATGCCTATGCCACAGAGTGGCGTGCATATCAAAATGGAGGGTGATCTCAGTGTCCATCTGTACTGGCAGTCCAAAAAGCATCGGCGGTGCAGCCATCACGGGTGACCTGGATCTGTAAAAGAAGGGCAACCACCGCCCGTGAGTCGAAACTCAGCAAGCTCACCACTAATCCTAACGTAGGATAGCGTATACTAGTGGGGTCGGTCCTATCCAGTGGACTAGGTTCGCGGTCCAGGGCTCAGTCGCTCTCAGTTTCCTCGGTACCAACCCTCACATGAAAATAGACAGGCAAGGCATAGCGATGCAGTTCACAAATATAGACAGGCAATAACAGCGGTCAATCACAATGCCACATGCAATGAGTCAGGCCTCAGTCGGCCATGTCGGTTCCCAGTGGAACATGCCCGTCTATCACTCCAATTCCCATCAGGGCTCATTCTCAGCCATTGGCAAATACCACACTGCGTCTCGAACGCCTTACGTTGGTCTCCCTTTTCCCTCCATTTCCCCTCTGGGCACATTCTCACGTCACAACTCTGGTGACTCATGCCATGCTCTCAAAGTATGCGGGCCACATGATTGCAATCAGCAATCAGACATAGAGCATGCATGAAATGGCATATATGCACAGTATAGAGTACACCGAGCAAACATCAAACATTCACGTGCTCATCAAGCCAAGCCATACGAGATTCAAAGGGGCCCACGCACAATTCTGTAATCAGACAGGTTCGATAGAATACCATAGGTTGTTACCCGGGTCAGGCCATAACGATTGGGACCTCAGCTTAGCGGATTCTGTAGCTCGGACTAAGCCCAACACCCATGTCAGTCCCCTGGGAGTTAATAACCCACGACTAATAGCCTAACAATCAAACAATCCCTCGGGTGTGGTTGAGTTAGGCAAAGTTGGTTCAAGGCCCAATTAGAGGATTCAAGATTCATTTGGGCCTAAGGCCTGACCTGAGGCCCAGGGCCCACGAAGGTAATTAAGTCCACTAAGGTAATCGGCCCATTAAAAGTTCAAAGTCCCATAGCCAAGTCGGGCCCATTAAGGTTCAAGGTCTAATGTAGTGGGTTTGGCCCATTAACCAAGTTGGGCTTATTAAATTAAGTAAGGCCCAATTGGAGACTAAGGCCCAATAACCAGTCTTAGGCCCATTAATAATTCTTAAGTCCATTATGAAATTAAGGCCCATTATTATTAAATTTTCGTGTAGGGCTCAAGCCCATTTTCAAGAGTTGGTCAAAAAGTCCAATTAGCCCATTTTAGGCCCATAGTCATTCTAGCCCATGTACATTAATGGGCCTCATCATCTTTAATGTTCCAAACCATCATTGGGCCCATTCAAGTGAAATTTTCGTCCATACAAGGCCCATTAACCATCTTGGGTTCAATTATGTTTATTTTGGCCCAAATAGCATAAAATTAGAACCCCGAGCCCATTAGTCCCTTAGGCCCATCAATCCACATGTTTATTTCACTAATCGCAGCCCACACATATAATTCCAGGCCCAATTAGTCTCCCAAACGGTCTACACGCACGGCCCATGCCAAACTCGTAGGGCCTAAGGCCAATTAACCTAATTGCACCTAATACACATTAATCACCATGGTTTACACTAATACAACCATCCGCTCATATATACCACTAGCCTAGGTTGAGATTAGAGGGTGGAGCTTACCGGTACGGGCTGGAGGCGGCGGTCGGCGGAGACGACGGGATGAGGACGGACGGCCGGCGGTGAGGACGGTGCCGCGAGCTAGCCGAGAAAGGGAGCGAGATGTGAGGCGGTCTCTCGCTTCCAAAGGGCCATATGGCCGCGGGAATGGAAGGAAGGGAAGCTAAGAAGACTTACCAGCCGAGGACAAGACCGGGGTGGCGCTGGACGGCGTCGGGATCGACGGAGGCGGGTGATGGTCTCGGGCGGCGCTAGAGAAACCGAGAGAGAGAGATGAAGAGTGAGGTTGGGTCGGCTTCAACGGGCTCTCATGGCCACGGGATGAAGAGATCGAGGGACCTACCGTGGCGACGGGAAGGCCGACGGCGGCCGAAGACGACGCGGCAACGGGCGGCTCGGCGGCGTTTCGGGCGGACGGCGAGCAGGGAGACGAGAGGGAGAGAGGAGATCGGGAGAGAGGGAGGAGCTGGTCGGCGAGCAAATGGAGGGAATGGGAGAGGAGAGAGAGAGAGTAGATTATAATACATAAAATTTCAAAAATAAAGATTATAGTGGGGGTGGTTAGAATAGTGACATGGATGGAGGACTTGAATGGACATTGATTGATTTGATTGATTGCCTTGGAACTTGTGCCATGATGTGATTGATTGATTGATGTGACATCTGATTTGACTTGCCTCGATTTCGTGCCAAATGCACCGATCGGGTCCCGAGCGCGAACGGATTTTGGACAGGATTTGGTGTCGGTCTATCTATTCTATTCTCAAAATCCTAATTGGTCTCATTCTAAGGTCTGAGCATTTACCGGGCATTTCGGTAATTTTCCATTCACGTCTTGCTTCTCGACGTGCACCGGCTGTCGGACCTTCAGTCGGCATTTCTGAAACTGAATCCATTTCTTCTTTGTGTTTATCTTACTGATTCGATTATCCAATGTCGGATTTCATTTTGTGGTCAATTTCATTAAATACCGACTCTGCTTCAGTCTCAAGCCAACGGGCGGCTGATTGGGAAAAATTCCCAGATAGCCTTTCCCCTTCGGTTGGTCAGCTCAGGGTAGCTAATCCTGAGTGAGCATCGACTAGAGTGTATTAATGAAGTATTTCCATTCATTTAGAAATTCTGACAATTGGGTCGAATTTTCAGACTGTCACAATTCTTCCCTCTTATAAAAATTTCGTCCTCGAAATTTACAGTACACCAGTTCCTACTCCCAAAATCAAATTACAAACGATCATTCAAACAGGTAAGGTATTTCTTTCTCTTCATTTCGTCTTCGTTTTCCCACGTGGCTCCTTCGGTTCATGGTGTTCCCAAATGACCTTGATCAATGAAATCGTCTTGTTCCTGAGCACTTGTTCCTTGCGATCTTCAATTCTTACTGGCCTTTCCACGTAGGAGACGCGGTCATCCATTTCAATGACTTCATGATCGAGTATATGGCCAGGGTCTGGCTCATACTTCCTCAGCATCAATACATGAAACACGTTTGTGATCTGCGACAAGTTCGGCGGTAGTGCCAGACGATAAGCCAATGTCCGATCTTCTCCAGAATCTCGAATGGCCCAACAAATCTAGGACTCAGCTTCCCTTCTTGCCAAACGAGATAATCCTCGCATCGGCGACACCTTCAGAAAGACATGATCTCCAACTTGAACTCCAATGGCTTACGTCTCTTGTCTGCATAGCTCTTCTGCCTACTCTGGGCGGTCCTCAGTCTGTCTCTGATCACTTTGACTGCCTCAACTGACTGTTGAACCAATTCTGGGCCTGTTATACTTTTCTCACCAACTTCGTCCCAACAAACTGGCGTCCTGCAGGCCCTTCCATACAATGCTTCAAACGGTGTCCATCCTGATACTCTGCTGGTAGCTGTTGTTGTAGGCAAATTCTACCAAGTGTAGTTGCTCTTCCCAGCCTCCTTTGAAGTCAATTACACACGCTCTCAGCATATCCTCCAGAGTCTGTATGTTCCTTTCTGACTGTCCGTCGGTCTGAGGGTGGTAGGCTGTACTGATCTTAACTCTGTCCCTAGAGCCCCTGCAGACTCTTCCAGAATGTGGCGGTGAAGCGGGGGTCTCGATGACACGATGCTTACTGGCACTCCATGCAGTCTCACAATCTGCCTCACATACAACTCAGCCACTTTCTCCAGAGTGGAATCCTTTCGCATTGCGACAAAATGTGCAGACTTGGTCAATCTGTCCACTATCACCCAGATGAGTCATTCCTCTCTGACTTCTTGGCAGTCCTGTGACGAAATCCATGGTGATATGCTCCCATTTCCACTCTGGAATTTTCCAACGGTTGCAACAGTCCCCAGGCTTGCAATGCTGTGACTTCACCCTGCGGCATGTTTAAGCACTTGGCCACATGCCTTAGCCACATGCCACCTTCATTTCCTTCCACCAGTAGTCTTTCGGCGGTTTCTGATACTCTTAGTGCTTCCAGGTTGGATACGTGTAGTTACTCCTTTGCCTCTGATGAATTCTCTCCTTTAACTCCTCATCGTTTTTGGCCCACATAGGCGTCCTCTAAACTTCCAACGTCCCGTCTTCAGTCACCTTGAAGTCATCTTTCCTCTCTTCTAGCTTCAATCGTCACAAATCTTCTGAAATATCTGGGTCCGTAGACTGAACTCTTTAACCCTCAATTGGAATTTCCGGGTTCTCTGCATGTGTGGCCATTAAGCTCGAGAGGCCTTTCTACCTCAACTTGAACTCAGAGTCTCTGTTTCCTCCAGCCAAAGTCCCATTCCTCCCATCATATTGCGCAACGCTCGACTTTCTGCTCAGAGCATCCGCCACCTTATTCGCCTTTCCTGGATTGGTAAGAAAGATCATCAATCATAGTGCTTTTAACAGTTCCCTCCAACGACGCTGCCTCATTTAACTCCTTCTGCGAGAACAGGTACTTTAACTCTGGTGATGCTGTATAGATCTTGAACTTTTCTCCTCGTCCAATAATGTCGCCAGATCTCAATGCAACACTATCGCGGGCCATTCCAATCATGCGTCGGATAATTCCTCTCATGTGGCCTCAATTGTCGAGATGCATAAGCTACTACTCTCC
>JAGVVM010021483.1:0-32809 GCA_019149425.1 Psidium friedrichsthalianum
AACGCTCTCCTTCTTCTCTCCGCTCTTGAAGAAGAGGACGGTCGGGATGCTCCGGATCCCATACTGTGTGGCGATGGTAGGGCAGTCGTCGGTGTTGAGCTTGTAGCAGGCGATCTTGCCGGCGTACTCCTTGGCCAGCTCGTCGATAACCGGGGCTATCTCCTGCACGGTCCGCACCATGGCGCCCAGAACTCCACCAAGACGGGGTTCTCACTGCCGATAACCAGGTTGTCCCAGCTTGAGTCGGTCACCACTCGTACTGCACAACACATCGAGTCAAGCAAGCACTTTGCATATCATCTGTCGCAGCAATTTATCCTTCCCCGTCTCAGGAAATACTTCCAAGCATCTAAGTTAGCTAACACCCATATATCACATTGGCACGAGAGAGGAGTGCAGATACATATTCACCGTGAGCTAGAAGCTGACCTTCGTCTAGTGCGTCACGAGCCTTGCAGATTACGCTGGACTTCCTCTGGTGCCCAACGCCGAGAGGAGGAGGATGACGATGAGAAGAAGACGGCAGCGAGAAGTTGAGAGTGGACTTCTTCAGCATCACCCCTCCTCTTTGTGTCGGCAAATTTAGCATCCTTTGCATGCGAATGCCATCGGGCGGTCGCAACACTGCAAGAGTCTACCTCTGGTCGTGCTCATCATCTGTACACCCCGCTCCATTCCCTTCCCTCTCTCTCTCCCAAATGAAACGTGCGATGTTTCCTTTTTTATTGACTGAGCTGATTCCTATGAAGTCATTTGGGAGTCCTTTTATTCTGTTTTTTTGCGTTTGTTCTCCTGTGCTCTCTGGGATGAAGGAGAAGGAGAAGTAGAAGAGCCTCTGGATGGATAGATACTCGCGGGGGATCGTGAGGTCGTGAAGGCGTTCCGGTGCATGTGGACGGTAATAACCTAGAGACTGAGCGAGGTTTTGAGGGTTGGGCTGAAGAAAAGGAGGAGCAGGAGCAGCACAAAAACAATGGACAGGAGCTAGCGACTATCTCCTTTGTCTTCTCCTTCACTTGTAAATCCATGCATAGCTAAAGATGATCATAGGCCTGCAAGCTGCTGGGCCTATCTAGGTACCATTGGCCTGAAAGGTTTTTTTTTTTCCCATCAAATGGCGCGTTTAGTTCAGTATTTTCGAGGGGCTCTAGATGGATTTGGTTCGGCTTTGTAAATGGGCTTTAAGAAAATGTAATAAATTTAGACTAAGGGGGCTTTGGGAAAAATATAAATGGCGTTCGGTAAAAGATGCTTTGAAAAGTAACTTTGAGCTAACTTGTATTTGGCAATTTTTTTTTTTGCAAAGGGACTTTCTTACAATATTTTTTTCAAATAAAAAATAATTAAAAATTAAAAAGGAAAATCAAACCTAGGGCTAAGGCTGTCGGCGAGCCAAATTTGGCGACGGCGTATATTGACCAAGCTACCTGCGGTCGTGCGGCCTAGGCGATTCGTCGAGGTTGGGAGAACCTTGGCTAAGGTTGCTTGGGCCGCGTGACCCCCTGGTGGCCTTGGCTGTGGCCACCAGCGAGCCAGATCTGGCTCGCTGATCTCCTAGAGTTTGATTTTCTTTTTTTTTTAAATATTTATTTTATTTTTTAATAAAAAATGATTTAGCAAAAAAGATGGGGAGCAAAATCGAAATTTGAAAGAATAAGTGAGGATAGTTTTGGAAGGAAAATCCTAGTTCCAGCATTTGGGCAAATGCTGAAAGGTCAAAGCTGATCCCTACTTCAGCTTTCCTAGGGCCAACTTTCATCTCAAAGTCCTTTGAGAATGGTTGCGAAACGCCCCTCATTTTCCCAGAGGCCTTTGGAAAAGTTGAACTAGACTCATCCTTTAACTCTCTCAAATAATATTTGCTTTTAGTCAAAATCCTTTAACTTAAAGTTCTTTGCATTTTCTCATAGGCTTTCCTCAAAAACCGAACCAAACGCAGCCCAAGTCCATTGATTTTGATTAGAAAGTTTAATTGGAGTTCTCTTTTAATCATGGGCGACCACGGCAAAGCATCTATGCAGCTCGTCACTAGGTTGGCCTGCCTAGATGCGCCCTTGATCAAGGTTCCAATATTGCTCACACCCTAACTGGTATTTTGCAGTGCATTGCTGGATGATGCCCTTGTGTCGTCGTTCGAGATTTTTCAGTCATGAATGCGTCGTGGGGTGAACTTTGTCGCCGATTGACGCCACGAGGGATGTGGAATGCAGTATAACCGGATCACGGGAATGTTGTCAGACGGTTTGTACCAGGAAACCAACTGATGAAAGGATGCTGTCAGGAGGAAGATGTTCCAAGGCGGGGGTTGGCCACCCATGCATAAACTAGCCAGAGACCATACCGCTATTTCATATGATCTCTGGCATGGCAAAAATTTATTGCTATGCTGAATCGAAACGCATTCCTCAACTCGGGATGGCGAGATGTCCCAGTTAACCGGGGACGTGGTGACTATAGATTACAATGAGGTTTTTCACGCATAAATCGTGAAAAATGATTCTAAGAAATAAAGATTTCACCTGGTAAATAATTCGTCGGTCGCTGCAGGGTTCACGATCGAGTTCAAACCGTAATTCCTTGCATAATAAAAATTAATTTACTCAAATGGTTAAGAAATGTCGAAAGCTTTTCTTTTTGTTCACACATTTCGTATTCATTACCAGACCCATTTCGCACACGGTGGCACAACACACAACAAAGGAGCATACACGTATGCCTATTTGTTTCATCTATGGAAGTCATCACGATTGCATAGCGTTTTTGTGAGAAAACGCAAAACGTGCATATACTTATAATCATTCTTACTCGGTTCTAACTTTCTCAAGTGCGAATCCGGTGAAATTATTGACTGCTCATGTACAAAGGATTAATACACAAAAAAAATGTAAATTATATCTACCGTCGTACACGTACTCCAAATTATTTTCGCGTCGCTAAAAACCCTAAACTTGTCCATTATTTTTGTGTGTCATAAAAAACTCCAAATTTTATCAATGTGACAAATATATCTTGGATGAAACTGTAATAACGGGTATGTATATACGTTGTATATGTATAGCTTTGGGATTTTTTCGTGGTACAGAAAAAAAAAAGTTAGGGGTATTTGTGTCACAATGGACAAGTTTATAATTTTGTGGAAAAAAAAATGGGGTATTTGTAGGGAAAAAGTACCAAAAAAGTCATAAACCTATTTTATTGGTCTCAATTCAGTCCTAAACTTTTCAATTAGGACAAATTTGATCCTAAACATTTTTACATTGGTACCAATTCAAATCGCTTACATGAATGCTGATCGTGTCACTAAAAATGGTTGATGCTAACGTGAATATTTTTCAATAATATATATTTTATGAATTTTTTTTTTAATTTTTTTTCCTTCTTTCTTCATCAACAAGTCAACGTCCATCTTCTTCCTTAAACTTTAGTTGGTCCCTTGGTAGACTCGGCCAGCCCTCGCCGACCGCTAGCGAGGCCCGGCTAGCCAACTCCGGCTACTGCGAGGGTTGTGGCCTTGCCAGATCTGGGCAAGGTCCACCTTGCCGACCGCTCGTGAGGATGTCCTTAGCTATTCAAAAAGGAGTAGGTCAATGCACGAATGCTGAATACAAAATGCCATTCTTGTCTTCGATAAAATTGGCCAGATTAGGGTTAGTGTCAGAGTCGGGACAAGAGTCAATTAGGCTTTCTTTTGGGGGTTGCAAGAAACGAAGAGGAGGTAGAAGCCAAGTGGAACCAAGGAAGGCGTGGCGACGAGAGTAATTGGAGACGAAGACGGGGTCGGAGTGGGGTGGCGCCACCGTCTATAGACAAGCTTGCACCTCAGCAGGGTCTTTAGGGGGAGGCGGACCAGGGATGCGGGCCAGTACGTCGTCCACCTCTCTGATTCTCGGCTCGATGGCGATTGATCTCGTTTTCGGCCTGAACTTGACCGGGCCACATGGTTTTTTGCATAGAGGTGATTTCAGAGAGAGACTCTCTCTCTAACGTCGGACGGCAACGGGCGGTGACGGGTGGTCGGCAACATTTTTTTTAATATTTTTCAATTTTAATTTTCTTTTCTGATTTTCTTCATTCACTTATAAAAATGAAAAATTTTAAAAATAATAATAAAGTTGAGCTTTTGAGACTCTGGGCCCAATTGTAATTTGTGGGAGTCATGTGTCCGAAATGGTCAAATATGGTAAAAAATGAGTTTCATATGTGACCCATTTTTGATCCATTTAAATTTTATTTTAATATTTTGGACCCATTTTTAGTGAGTCTTCTAAAAGTTAATGATCAATATAAGACTTATTTTATATAAATATGGGTCAGATATGGGTCTATAATGCATATTGGACAGCTCTAAGAGAGAGGAAAAGATGGAGAGATAGGGCCAAGTATAAACGAAGTGAAGAAGAAGAAGAGGATGACTTGTTGATGAAGGAGATGGTGCGTCTTCATCAAAGTTTAAGGGAAAAAAGGGAAAAAACGAGAAAAAAAAGAGAAAAAATAATTACAAACTAACTTTTTTTTAAAATATATTTAAAGATATCAACGTGGCGTCGACCATCATACATAACACGCAGGCGGGTCAAAATTAGCTAAATAGGACTGAATTAGTAGGAAATAAAAAATTTATAACTAAATTGATATAATTCAAAGATTTAAGACTAAATTGATTTCAATGCAATAAATTTAGTACTTTTTTAGTACTTTTCTCAGTGTTTGTATCACATGAGAATGATTTGAGATTTTTGTGGTTTTGTCTACTTATGAAAGCTTGTAAGTACTTTCGAAAAACCCACACCTCAAAGCCTTGAGTACGAGAAATCGTGCAAAACCAAACGGGGCAAAGGATAAGATTTCAAAGTGTAAAAATAAACGTTTCAAACGATATAAAATTATAGGATGCAGATACCGATAACGTAATCCAAAAGGCAAAGTTTTTAGAAAAATTTTTAAATTAGGATACGAAGTGCTTTTTATTTTATTAAATAAGAGTATCAAACAAATCGTTCTTTCAAATAAAGATCTGAAATTGCCATGATTATTTCAAATAATGCCTAACCTTGCCGCCAGCTAAATATTTCACAACAATTGAGGGCATTGTTGCTCAAAATAATTTTAACATAAATTTATGTTAAATTAGATTTAAAGTTTGAAAAAGCTAGAATTTTTAAAAAAGAAAATATATTGGAAGTGGCCTACTGGCCCTCACCTTTGATCAGGAGGGTTGTCGGTGACCCATCGATTCAGTACGAAGAGAAAAGTCTATTTATTTTTATGTAGTTATTCAATTAAAACTTAAACCAAAATGATTTCGTTATAAGAGCAGATAGCAACCAGCCATTTAATTTGACATACTTAGTTTTTGATTTTTCAACTGATTTACATCTTTCATTAATAGCCATTGCCGCCCATCCCCAACCCCACCCCCATGATGGGGCGGACAGGCTTAGGGTTTTTCTCTTTTTGTGTGTGTATTTTATTTTATTTTTTCTTTTTGAGTTTTGTGTTTTTTTTTTGGTGAAAAAATAATATTTTTCAAATCTGCCATTGCCAAACAAGTAAAGAAAAGACAAAAAAAAAAACATAGAAAAAATAAAAAGTAAAGGAGGACAAATGCTCTTGACCAGGTAGACATTTTTTTTGAGACCTGATGTGGCTACTTTATACCCTTATTTGAAATAAAGTCAAATTTAAATTCTTATTTAATTTGCCGAGAAGTTTAGTGGCTTTCTTTTTCCTTTTTCATTTTGGACTAAATGAACTCCGTAAAAAAAACGAGGCATTTTATGTCTTATTTGAAAAATTTTCCAAGGTTTTATGATGTGTTTCTCTTAGATTTTCATAATCTTTTATTATGGTTATAAATTATCTTGATTAATGGACTTCAGAAGAAACTTTGCTCACTAGGGGACAAGCAAATGGCTTGGCATACCGACAGAGAGGAAGAGAGGGGGACGACACAAAGCAAAACTGAGGAACCCGGGAAAAAGAGAGCTTGCCCTGAAGGCCGACGGCTTTTCGGTTACACGAAAGCAGTTCGGTTGGGTAAGACACAAGGAAATAGTGAAGAAAACTGCAGCTTTGCGGCGAGAATTGTCACGGGAGGCATGAAAAAAATGCTTCTTCAAGCCATAAAAACCAAAGAAGCGACTCCGAACAATGGCAACACCTTCTTCGATGTCTATGGACCTGAGGTTCTCTCTCCTCTGGGTTTCGCTCTAATCTGTGCTTTTTTTTTTTAATTTGGGTGGGTGGCAAGAAGCAACTTTTTTTTTTTGTCTGCCAGAAAGTAGTATAATGGACGAAGAGCTTACGTTTCGATCAGAATAGCATTAGAAGACAATTAGTCGTGTTTAAAGAGGTGGAATCTTCACTAGTTCTATGCGGTTCAAAGGGGGGAAGGGTTTGGACTTACCTATTGGGATTGACCCAACTTTGCAGGCTAAAGCAGAAGTTGTCTTGAAGACTCCTGAAGCTAACTCAACCCTGAATTTGCAAGTAATTTCCTTCTTTTCTCCTGTTCATTTTTTTGGTGCTACTATGACATGTAGACATGTGAGCTTTTTGGTGAAAAAACGGACATTCAAGGACTTGTTACCTGGGTTCTTGCTGAAGGATTTATGCCATCATGGGTTTTCATTAAAGTAAATACTTCTCATTTCTTTCCTTCCTCCTCCTCCTCCTCCACCCCCCCCCCCCCCCCCCCCCCCCCCCAAAAAAAAAAAAAAAAAATGCTCCTTTGAATATTTGATGATTTGGTATCCGCATGTTGCATAATGTTCTTGTTGATGTCAACTAAGGTAATTCGGTGATTGACTACATGGCAAAGATAAAACAAACAGCTAATGCAGTGCATCTCTGCATCTTTGAGATGACTGCTAGATGGAAGTAAGTTCATGTTTATAGTGGGATGGTGTTAACTCTGCATGAAGTATGAGGTCTTTGGTTGATATAGTTTGACGCTCGTGAATGGCGCAGTTATAATGATGTTTTCTTTTGCTTTCTGCAAGCTATCGTTATATTTGGGTTACCATTCAACTGTAGGTTATATGAGAATCATGTCTGTTCTACGTGCTAGGATATTTACTTTTAAATAGCCTCTCTCTATACTGATTGTCTGTTGTCTACTATACCAGTCTTTTGGTGTTTGATTCATGGTGCTTTAGCTTGCTAGGTGTTCGTTTTGCTTCATGAACGGTAATTTGTTAGATTAAATTTAAGCAGTCCTACTCTTATTTGTTTAAACAACACACAAATATTAAGGCAGCAAACTGCATTGGGAAGTGAATTACTACTTCTGATTCTCCAAGGAAGCCACAGTCCTATAATAGATAATGCATGTGCTGTTATCATGCTTGTTCCCATATTCTTCGTGAGTTCTATTTGTGCTCTCAGTATTTATCAGTGCTTTTTGTGCAATTTGCAGAATAAGCCCCTTATTCCAAAAGTGGTCATGCTTTATATCCCAGGACTGGATGCTGCACTGTATATGTCAAACTCCAAATTACTTGCTGGGCTTAAACAATGTTGTGGCAATCCAAGGGCAGTTATGGCTCTAAGGTTGTCCAAACTTTCTTCCTTCTGTTGTCTTTGATGTATTTGTCTCATGTGTTTTTGCATGCTAAATGCATCAAATGCTCAATCCTCATGGGATTTGGTGTTTATTCCATGCTAGTTGTGTATCAGATGGGATGCAGACCATAGATGCACTTCTGACATGCAAGCTAAAGAGAAAAAGAAGTGATTTGGCAGAAAACCCTAACCAGATATTTGGAAAAGGTTTGTTGCGATCTCATGGCAGTTCTTTGGGCATCGAAAATTATTTCATTTGGGCATACATGTAAACCACGCAGCAATTTTTCTCTCAAATTTTTCTATGACATGGTACTAGATTCCCTTCCATGGGAACAGCAGTCAGCAGCTGCAGAGAACAAATAAAATGCTGCCAAAACAGTTTACGGACTGACCAATTAAGAGTCGAACCAAAATAATGCTGCTTTTGGAGCGTTGTTGCTTACATGAGGAGAAAAAACTAATCACATAGTCATATTATCATTTGTTGGGATGCAAATATTTTCTTAGCTTTGAAGATAAGGGAAAAGTAGAAGAAAGATTGTATGGTGGCAACATGAAAAGTTATTGGTAATTAAGGGAGACCTATTGGATCTTCCTTGAGAAGGATTATTGATGATTGGTATAATCACAGCTGTATCTGTATACATAATCTGGCAACAATCGGTTTTGTGATGATATAACAATAGTGATATCATTGCCACCAGATCAAATTTCTGATTGCATGTGTTTAATTATTTTGGGCTGTTCTCATGGTTAACCATGCTGTCATACTTATCTTTCAATTAATAAAGGAGCAACGTTGTTGCCACAGATCTATCAACTTCGGAAATCCTGAAAAATATACCATTTCCCCTCTCATATTACACACTCACGGACAAAGAAATGGAAGACAATGGTTACTGTATCAGCCGACCAGGTAAATAGAAATCCCTCGTTAAGTAGATTTGGTTTGAAAGCTTTAGCTCACAATTCTTCCCAAGTAGCTGCTTATGAAGCATTGATGTTGCAGGATTTGCTTCTACTCTTCCTGCTCCTTCAGGATCTTGTCCCTATGAATTGTTGGCTCTTGATTGTGAGATGGTATGGAACATCTATGACTGATCTTAAAGCGTACGTTATATTTAATTGTCGAAGAATGGTTTACTTGTTCTTTGGTTCTTTATCTTTTAATTGGTTCTGAGTGGGACTGTCAAATGGGTGGGTGGAGTCGAGCATGGTTTGGGTTGAAAATGGTTCGACCCAATTCAACCAATTTAACCTGTTTTGACTCATTTATATGCAATACAAATATAGTGACCCATACCCGACCCAACCCACATTATTAAAACATAGAGATATTGAAAAACAATAAATTTTATGCTATGCATGTAGTGTGTGGAAGATAAAACTTTTAGTAGTTTTATAAGGTTCCAAATAAGATTTTCGACTTTTTTGCCACTTTTTCTTTATTGCAAAATTTTCAAGTTTCACGATGAAGTATCCGATATCTATTAAACTTAATAAGTTTGACATGTAAAATCATATGCTAAGTTTCACGATTTTCTATTTACTTTTATTCAATTTTGGAAAAAATGAAGATCATAATTAGAAGATAAAACTAGAACATAAGTTGCCCCACCTGAATACCCCTAACTTGAACCTGAAGATAAGTGAAGATGGACTGCAGCTGGGTTGGGCTTTAGACCCATTAAAAGCCCACATTGTATTGTACTGTATTACTCAAACCCATATCAACCCATTTAGCAAAATTTAGCTAATTCATATATGACCAACGAATCATATATGGGTTAATAATGGGTCTTCAACCCATTTTGACACCTCTAATTTTGAGGTTCACGTAGATATGGTCCTAATGGTTCCTGGATGATTGATGAGAGTAATCTGATAGGAAGTTGTAAATGGGAAATAGCCCATGACCATCCTTTTTATTTTCAAATTTTGTGCTTTCTCAATGAGCTGCTGTTTTTGACCTGTTGAAGGGTAGAAGCCTGGTGTAAATTACAAGTCAATTTCTTGTCATTCAAGCATAATTTCAGAATACACAGGTTTCCAAGAATGGCTTGTTGGTTGCTAAATCCTTGTTAATTTTCTGTTATTTCAGTGCATTACAGGTGAGGGCTTCGAACTCACCAGAATTACCCTTGTTGATGTGAAAGGAGAGGTATTCATATAATCTCATTTTTCATCGAGTTTCTTTTTTTCAAAGAAATATGTCCTCATAATTTCATTTTCCTTTTTCTCTTTGTTTTTCACTCTTTTGGTTCTTGGGGCTTGAGAAAGTGGAGGGAGTGCTGGTGGTTGAGGAAGGAGGGAATTTTTAGTAGTTCTTAAGTAAGAGAGATTTGAAAATGGTATTTTATTTCCATCTAACTTATTAGTTACAATGCTGAACTTCTCTTGTTTTGAGAGTGGTTTGAGTAAGGCAGTGGGTGCTATATTGAGAGATAGTACAAAATTTTCAGGTTTTTGTGTTGAGGAAAACAGTTAACCACTAGTTTCCATTCTTTGAAGTTTGAACTGGTTAATTGATTCATTATGGATGGATTTTGCAGCATGGTG
Source organism: Psidium friedrichsthalianum (assembly GCA_019149425.1). Lineage (NCBI taxonomy): Eukaryota > Viridiplantae > Streptophyta > Magnoliopsida > Myrtales > Myrtaceae > Psidium > Psidium friedrichsthalianum. The sequence goes on from JAGVVM010021483.1 coordinate 10,126, forward strand.
ATATTACCAACGAACTATGTGTGAACCCTGTCTTAGTAATGAACTTGGCAGCTGGCACTGAGATTATTCTCCCTTTCTTGCATTATTTAATATATTGAGTTATCATTTTCATGAGTTTGAATTGAATTTCAAACTTATTAGGTCTTTCTTGTGACTTTTCATAGGTGGTTTTGGATAAACTTGTCAAACCCTCAAATCACATAGTTGATTACAACACTAGGTATGGTTTCTGATATGCTTTTGTTTACTTCTCTTCCATAATTTGCCTTGCTATTCTGTGGGTTAAGTTGATGTATGTAAGCATTGTGAATTTCAGCCACAGCTTCTCAATTGATGCATGTATGGGCTGATCTTTATGACTGAGCTAATACACGTTTTGGCTCAAGTAGCTTAACCCTTGAGAAAACTCTTCATTCACATATTGTCATGTATCAATTGTGTATATGCAATAGTCATCTATTTTGGTGGGGCACTGGGGGCAGTTGTATGGCGGGCCTCCTTTGGGTCTGTGAATTTCTATTAGCCATTGACTATATAATAAAGCACATATTTTTCCTTAAACGGAGTGAATTGCTGTCTCGGTTTGCAAATACTGCAAAACTAGTTTAAGATGTTAACATGAAGAATATGTGTATTGCTATCCAATTCCCCTAGTAGTCTGTTGTTATTATCAATTGACCACATTAAGTTGGTGGTCTTAGAGGTTTGGTATAAGGCACAGAATATGCTGCGAAGGGCTCAAAATCCCAAAATAAGATGATGGGAGTTAAAGGAGGAAAAACATACCGATTTCAAGGAAATGATGCTTCAAGAAGAACCGTGGAAACTTGAGGGAGAAGTAAATAGGATGTGGAGTGAGATGTCTAAATGCATACAGAGAGTGGCAAGAGGGGTGTTAGGTGAAAGTAAAGGGCACGAACATCAAATAAAGGAAACTTGGTGGTGGAATGAAGAGGTGCAGGAGGCAATTAAGCAGAAGGAGTGTTTTAGATGCCTGCATAAATGTCCTAATGAAGAGAATTTGCAAAACTTTAGATTGGCACGAAAAAATGCCAAGAAAGCTGTGAGAGAGGCTAGAAGCAAGGCTTTCTTTGATATGTATAAAAAATTTGGGAGCAAAGAGGGAGAAAAAGATATCTATAGGCTTGCAAAGATAAGGGACAAGAAAAGTAAAGACTTGACACAGATTAGATGTATCAAGGATGAAAATAAAAAATTGTTAGTAAGAGATGAAGAGTGAAGGAAAGGTGGGTGAGCTATTTTAACAAGCTTTATAATGAGGAGGGTGATAGAAGTGAGATGGATTTGGTGGACGCTTCTGATGAGTTAAACAGAAGGTTTGTGCGTAGAATTAGAGCACAATAAGTTAATGATGCTTTAAAGAAGATGAAGACTAGTAAAGCCTTAGGACCAGATGGTGTGTCTATTGAAGTATGGCGATGCTTAGAGAATGTGGCAATAAGTTGGTTGACTAAACTATTTAATAAGATTCTCCAAGCTAATAAGATGCTTGATGAATGAAGGAAGAGTATGATTGTGCCTATCTACAAGAACAAGGGGGATATTCAGAACTGTTGTAACTATAGAGGCATTAAGCTTGTGAGCCATATAATGAAATTGTGGGAAAGAGTTATTGAGCATCGTTTGAGAGTAGAAACCAAGGTCTGTAAATCAATTTGGATTTATGCCAGGAAGATCTAACATGGAGGCTATCTTCTTAATACGACAATTGATGGAAAGATATCGAGAAAAGAAAAATGATCTACATATGATGTTTATTGACCTCGAGAAAGCATATAATAGGGGTCTAAGAAAAGTTTTGTGGTGGATTCTTGAGAAGAAAAAAGTACCCTTAAAATATGTAGAGACAATCAAGGATATGTATGATGGTGTTACTACATGTGTGAAGGCTTGTAATGGCACATCAAGTTATTTTCCAATCATAGTGGGTTTACATCAAGGTTCGGCTTTGAGTCCTTATCTTTTTGCACTAATTATGGATGAGCTAATAAAAGATATCCAAGATGAGTTGCCGTGGTGTATGCTGTTTGCAGATGATATTGTGTTTATTGATGAGACTAGAGCTAGGGTTAGTGCTAAATTAGAATTATGGAGAAACATGTTAGAGTCCAAAAGATTTACGTTAAGTCGAGAGTAAGACGGAATACATGAAGTGTGAGTTCGACATGACAAGAGGAGATGATCGAGAATCCGTGGATATGCTTGGACAGGAGGTACCTAAGAAAGATGCTTTCAGATATTTGGGATCAATTTGCAAAAGAGGGGAGAGATTGATGAGGATGTTAGCCATAGAATCAAAGCAGGTTGGATGAAATGGCGCAATGCATCAAGGTTTTTGTGTGATTGCAAAATCCCTCTTAGGTTAAAGGGAAAATTTTATAGAACAGCAATAAGACCTACAATGCTATATGGAGCTGAATGTTGGCCAGTACAGAAGTAACATGAGCATAAAATTGGGGTAGTGGAAATGAGGATGTTAAGGTGGATGTGTGGTCATACAAGGATGGATAAGATAAGAAATGATGATATTTGATGAAAAGTTGGAATAGCACCGGTGGCAGAGAAGATGAGAGTACATAGATTAAGATGGCTTGGACATATTGTCTGTAGACCCCTAGATGCTCCGATAAGAACAGAAGTGTGTTACCGAGAACACAATATGAAGAAAGGAGGAGGTTGGCTGAAACTTACTTGGGGGAAGGTAGTAAAACAAAATTTAAGGGAGTGGGAAATAGATTAACGTATGGTCTATCTTAGGACGGAGTGGACGAAAGCTATCCGCATTGTAGAGGAGGGGATTTCCTATGTTTCAGCGTGCCCTGTTTAATCATTTTTATTTATTTATTTATTTATTTTTGGGGTACTCATGTTTTTGCTTTTATTTTTAGTATATTTTAAGCTTTTCGCTTTGGGTTCATCGACTGTCGATCTCAACTGGTTTGGGATAAAGGTGATGTTGATGTTGATGTTGAAGTTCTCTGCTGTAAAGCTTGAGATCCATTTTTTTTTTATCATGGCAAATGTTCTCTCTCTCCCCTTTCTAGTCCACTTATGTGAGCCGAACCATTTCCTTTGACTCTTAAAAAGAAATGTCTCCATCCAAGGACCATTGATCTTTCTTGTGGTTGAGCTTCGCATTTTGTCTTTTTCAGCAGTACTTGATGTGGCAATTTTCTAAATAGTCTATCTCCGTCAAGTAAATATCTTATGGAAAAATCAGAGACAGGTATATATATCTATATTAGAAAAGAGTTCTTTATTCTTCACCCCTTATTTCCTTGGGCCAAGTGGATTTTATATTGCATGTGTTGGATTCAAGATGTAAAATGCCAGTATCCTCTGCATGCGCACACTCCTCCGGGTAGTTGGTTGTTAGAACGAAATGCCTGAGGTGGAGATCTGGACAGGAATGATGTAACTATATGTGACGTTCTTTCTCTTCTACCAATTTGTAGGATTAAAATCTAATGAGCAAGTGTGATGATTATGTTGTGGGAACTTCTCTTCTTGCGGACTTCTTTTAATGTACATCGGTTAGGATTTCTTATCATTGTAGTCCTTCTAGCTATGAATTTGCAAGCAAGAATATTCTTCATGGAAATGTGACTGCTATTGTGAAACTTTTATTGTTCTTGCCAACTATATTTTCTAATGTCCTATGGTAATTACAATTCCTTATCACCTTTTGGTCACCTGAAAAATCCTATCTCTAACTATGATTTTGTGACCGAGCATTCGGTGTGTTAAAATATGACTACTTTTTTTGACCACGTATCCAGGTATAGTGGAATCACCTTTGAGATGCTGGATGGTGTTACACAAGTCTTGAGGATGTTCAAGTGAGTCTTGTACATGTGACAATGCAGGCCTACGTGCATTTCTGTGTGCCTGCATCTGCATATATATATATATATTTATTTATATCTGTGCGCCTGCACTGCTATATATATATATATATAATGTGGCATTGTTCTTTTTTTGTGCTTCCTCCTCTTACTGAAGTTTCCTTGTCCTCCCAATTTTTTGGTACCCTTGTCCAGAGAGATTTCCTTAAACTGGTTTACCAGGAGACTGTTCTAATCGGGCATTCATTGGAGAATGACTTGTTGGCATTGAAGATTTGTCATAATTTGGTAATTGACACAGCAGTATGTACAAGCTCCGGGAGGGTCTTACAAGCCTGCTCTTCGTGTGCTTGCCAAAGATTTCTGTCCAGATACATACAACAGTCAGAAAGTGGACATGACAGTGTTGAAGATGCAAGAGCTACTATGGAATTAGCATTGCTAAAGATTAGACATGGCAAGTGATGCATGGATGTTGCATTTGGATAAACCCTGTTGTCTGTGTTTAATAATTGTTTAAACTTATATGTTGATTTTGCTTGTTTATTCCTATACAATGCAGGACCTGATTTTGGAGCTCCTCCATCATTTATTCGGAAGAAGTTTCTTACAGTTTTAAGTGAGTGTGGAAAAAATTCCTCTTTCATTGATGAGACATCCACAGTTAAGAGATATGCTGCTGATCGTCCCCATGTGTTACCAGTGTCTTCTGATGAGGATGCTCTTTAAAGGCACAAAGGAGGTAGATGTTTAAGAGTCACTGAGTTTGCTTTTCCCCTCTAGTCCCACAATTTTTATAAGCCTTGTCCTTTGTAATTTGTCAGGTGAAAAGTGAACGAGCCCACTTTGTTTGGGCTCATTTCACAGAACTGTATTCCTATTTTGAGAAACAAGCAGAGGAGTCTGATAGTTTAAATAGAAGATTGGCAGAGTTGATGTCCTTGCTAACATGCAGAAGAATTCCGAGAAAAGAAGCAGGGCCAAATGTAGGACCGGCGCCTGAATTAGAGGAAATTCTTGTACGTATTAATACTAGAGTCCGCAGCCTGTATGAAGCTTTACCCACCAATGCCATGCTTATCATTTGTACTGGTCATGGGGACACGGCTATCGTTCGTAGGTAAGTAGACTCACCTCTTTTTTAATTGTTCCTTGTTGTTAACGTTAGTGATTTGCTATCTAAGCTTCTGAATAAGGCCAGGGATAGTAAAAATAATAATATCTATGAGGCCAATTGTTATTTTCATGATTGTGTTCTTGGGCTGGCCATATCTTCTCTTCAGTGTTCAACTCTGGTGTGCATCAGATTCAACATGAAAATGGAAGAAGTCCTATAGCAAGTGTCTAAATATTTCTAAGATTATAACATGGTGGATTGAAAATTGCTCCTGTTGTTTTAACTTTGGAACCAAATTTAGCTCCTGGTTTTAGACTCGTCTTAGAAATAGCAATATTTAGGTTGTCCTGCTTAGTCCTTTTTTGCTTTTTTTTTTGTATCCCTGTCTTCGCTTTTATTTTAGTATATTTTATGCCTTTCTATTCGGTTCATCAACTGTTGACCCCAACTGGGTTGGAAAAAGGTGATGTTGATGTTAGGAATAGCAACATTGGAAAGGTAGAATGACCGTAAGGGACTAGGCGAAGTCATTGGTACCCAATGCTGTGCATGAAAACTCATTTGGTTTACAAGAGTGTTGTATTAGGTTAGGCATGGCAAATTTGTGGATGTCCCGAATTGAGGAATCGGATTGTAGGCTTGCTAAAGTTGATTAGCTTCATTTTGCTATTCTGTTACATTACATTTCAGAATTTATGCCTACTATTTTATAAGCACTTTTTCCTGCTTTGATTAAGATTGAGGAAGATGCTTGCGGAGCAGAGTGGAACCACAATAGGTCGTGAGAAGATTGTGAAGATTTTGGAAGAGCTTCAGGCCCAAGCTGAAGTAGCTCTATGTTTTGTGGGAGTGAAGCATTGACTTTTGATTGGAGGTCCATTGGCAATTTTTGTTTTCCTGTGTGGCTAATTGATTTTCAGAATTGTAGTTTCTTTTGTAAATTTGTTTATGCTTTGTTTGCTCAGATGTTGTAGATCCGTGTTTAGTTAAAATTTCATTTCGAAAATCCAGTTGGCATTATTTCTGCGAAATAAGGAAATGTCAGAAAGCATTTTTAGTTTCGGGACTAGAGTGTGTTGATTCTTTTTTCCCCGTATCGCATGGTTAGAAAAGAAAGAGCAAGTCAATAAGAGACGTTTCTCCAGTTTCCAAAAGGTATATTGTTTTTGAACTGCTTCTATAGTTTCCCCTGCTGCAACCCGAGTGTTTGCCTCTCAAGTTGGATCTGGAAGGTCATGGTTTCGAGACGACAACTGTGTGACTTCTTTTCTGGTTAATTAATTGGGATCTTTAGTTCTCTGGTCTGTGGCCATGAGGGAGGAGGGTATTCTCAGATTAGTTCGGTGATGCGGGTGCCTCTGGCTCTTGGTCGGTAAGGTCTTATCTGGTATTGTTGCAGAGAATTTTCACGTTTCGCGAAATCACGTGTACGTTTCGTGAAGGAATTGTACTGCAGTTTTAAGTACCCATTGTCCAAATTCCAAAATTGCAGAAATTGAAGATGTACCCAGAAGCTGGTTCTGCATGTCCAAATTCAGAAAATTTACAGTGCCATTGGTCTTATCTTGTTTGCCAAGCTCTTCCTCTTGTGAATGTGTCTGGTTTCATTTACATCACGATATCACATGCAATGTTTAGTGGAGCAAAAGAAGTAAATGCTCTCTCTGTTCCACCTAACCCCACTTCAGAACTTGGAGAAACTTGATCAAATATCAAAAGGAATCACTGTAATTATAGCAGCATCTCACGTCGACCAATACTATCTCAATATGAATTATTCTCCACTGTTTTTTTTTTTTTATACTGAGAAACAGTTAACTTTCCCAGTTCAAATTCATCTCCTAAGTGGTTTCCAAATAATAAATCTGACCCCGTAAGAATATTCTGCGAAATGTAAAAAAGGTCAACTTTTGAAACTCATCCGCCCACCCATTGCACAGAATGGATGTGCACAGTCAACATGACTCATCACTAGAATCTCTCTTCAACGATCTTGCACTGGTGAGAAATGATTAACAAAAGTGAAACCTTAAATCCACAACTCGTCCTCAAGTAATTTATGTGGGTAATCCTTATTCTTCTGGGAAATTTGCCACACAAGTTTCATATTCTTGATTTGTCGACTGCTTGTCGATTCGATATTCCGAACTTCAACAATGAGCTGACTTTGTCACGACACAGAACATTTTATTGTGGATAAAGTGACATTTTCGTGCCCGAAACTTGTTTCTTTGGGTCTAAATGCGAGTTTTTGGAGTAGAAAAAAGCAAAATGGTGAGAGGGATTCCAAAGTATGGGATTGTGAAGCACATGATAACGACATTTGAGACAGAGAGAGAGAGAGATTAATTCAATGAAGTAGTCACTTTACTGAAACATAATCTTGAATTTTGTGGGCTAATCAGTGGAGGTTGAGATAATGATATGACATCAACAAAAATAAGATGTAACATACATTCTGATAATGGATTTAAGAACTAGTAGGTAGGGTGTCACGCAAACGAGGCACATCATATATGATAACCGTCTCAAACTTCGATTTTACTTGGTTGAAAGCAACATTGTCTGAGTCAATCTACCGCAAACTTAGCTAGATCTCACAAGCAATTTAAACTAATCGAATTGATTATTCGGTTAAACTTGGGATCAGCTATTGTTAGATGACGGCGGCGTGAGGGCACAGTACGCATAGTTACCTACTTTGATTTAGCATGCCAATGTTCACCCTCATCGTGATAATCAGCTGGAAAATGAATTACCTGGAGATGAAAACATCTTGTGTTAGCCAAGTTTAGATGTTGTAATCTTATGTATTTATCGATAGCACAGAATGTTAAATCGCAATCATATCTTTACAAGTGATCTTGTGACTAACTAAATGTACATATACATTTTCAAATTACTATCATTAAGATTAATCGAACTGATTATTCAGTGAAACTTGGGATCAGCTATCATTGGCTGACGTCGGCACGGCAGCACAGTACGCATATTTACCTACTTTGATTTAGCATGCCAATTTTGACCCCTTATTATGATAATTAGCTGGAAAATAAATTACCCGGAGATGAAAAAGTCTTGTGTTAGCCAAGTTTAGATGTTGTAATCTTGTGTATTTATCGTGTAGAATGTTAAATCGCAATCATATCATTACAAGTGATCTTGTCATCATAAGCACGTTTCGAGAAAATGTTTTCTTTTGCCATTCCTTATGCAAAATCTTGAGTTTGTAAAGCTTACTAAGCGTTCACTTGTTGACGAAAATAAATGAAAAGCTTAAATTGCCTTAACCTGATTGACAATGTAAATTGGTAATTTGTACTTAACACAATAAAGGATTAGATTATCCATCGAGGACGAGCTTATTAAGATACAAAAAAAGGTATAATCCAAATGGAGAGACCTTGATATTGAACCTTAGAGGCCAATCATCACGAGGAGCTTGTTTAAAATCACAGAGCTTGGATGACAATAATAGTTGATCGGTCTCGTGTGTATAGAAATCTTCCTTAACCATTTGCTCTCTCGCCATACGACGTAAACGAGTCAAGTTACTCTTAAATGATGAGCTTTTCCAACTCAGCTCGATTATTTTCGAGTTCGAGTATCTTTTATATCGTACCAAGAGAAGCTTGAGATGGAAAATATTTTGACATGAATAGCTCGCGACCTTAGTCAAGTTGTTGCAAGGTTTTAAGTTTCTTTTGCTCTTTCAATGATCGATCCCAAATTACATAGAGTGAATTCATTTTTTATACGATTGAGCTGAGTTAGGATGAGCTCAAATTTACAAACCCCTTTGGTGAATCGACTAGGTTCAAATGCAGATTGAATTGAGCCAGGCAGTAAGGCCTGGATACATAAACAATTAAGCCTATTGCGAGTGACACTCGTGTCGACTCACTTCAACTTGATCACACTCCGAGAGGAGGTTTCAATAAAAAAAAAATCGAGTAGCTTGATAATATATGGAGGTTCCTGATTAGTTGAGTGGACGATCATTCAACGCTCTTAAAAGTTCCCTTCTTCTATCATGGGAGATCATCGTGAGAGAAAGGATCACCGCACGAGCAGCAAACCCTCGAGGGTAGCTGAACTGTCACCATCTCAAGGCACTAACCCGTCTTCTGCAAAATCATATTGGAGAAGATGGCCAAGAAACGAGACGTCACTTTCAGAGCTGCAATGGGGTCACAAAACTAGGACACATCAGAGACACAACCTAATAGAGAATATTGATTTACTAACTCAGAAATTCCAACTAACTGTACTTCTCACCTTGCGAAATCAAAATTATTTTAGTCAGAACATATTCGCGTTAGTTTCAAATCCACATGAGGGGTACAAGAAAGCTGTCCCAACAAGGCAGATTCTTGTGGGTCACTTCACCCATGGTGTTGGATCACACGTCATCACTAAATTCTTGCAGCTACAGAATCTGTAGTCATTGGCTGTCTTGAAATTGGTGATTACCTTCCACGGCTGCTAATTGGCAAGAAAAAAGCTATGTGAATTGTATACGTATAGCTCATTAGGTATAGCTCAGCAACAGTAGGAATTTTCATGCTGGCTATGGCGTGGGGAACTATATTCAGATGATTCTTGGTGTGAATATAGGAAGAGGGGACACAGAAAACTAGGTTAATTTTGTAGATGAATAAAGATAGAAACCCCTTGCAATTTCTATGCGCCATAAAATTGCGTTGCACGCGCAAGAGCATCACTTGAACATGAAACGACACGAGAGAATATCCTCATAGCCAAAAGATAATTCTAACACACAATGAACACGATGATTACGGAATCTGATAGCAACATTTTGATACGTTCTAATGAGTTCTTCATTTCATCTACATTCGATAAAATATGATGTTAGCATAATTCTTTGGTAATGGACATGACAATGCGACACGGATTGTGACCCTTAACATAACTTGAAACCCATACAGAAAATCGGCTAGCCATATCTCGTCACTCCTTAACTCTGCACCTTTTTTGGGACGTGGTCTAAGAATCGTATTCTTGAGTATTTAATGAAGCCAGCACGATATCAACAACCGTGCAACAAAACGCATTGAATGATGATGGGAAAAGGGGTAAGCTTTCAAAAGGTGGAGCTCACATAGCTAACCAAGAATGGAGGTAATTTGTAGTTTTTGGGGTGTGTATGAAGATGGGACATAGGAGTAGTCAAACTGGTTTGTTAAGGATCTTTTAGATATGTTGCGGTCGAACGAGGATGTGCTTGTGCGTTTGGTTAGGAAGAGGAAGTGGAGGTGTTTCTTAAGAAGGTGGTAAAAGAAAGGTGGTATTATAGTTTTCAACAAAGGACGTTTGATTTGAAGGGAAACGGATGTTTGGCTAGGCAGGTAACTGAAAATATGGGAAGGGCAAAATTACCAAAAGATCCTAAATCTATTGTTATTATACCAATTCGGTTCTAAACTTTTTTTATGCTAATTTTTTTGGTCATAATTTTGTGCCAATCGAATAATAAATCTTCTACATTTGTGCCAATTCAATTCAACTGGCTAATTTTGATCAGAAATTATTGACGTAGCTTGACTGGTGTTGAAGTGGACAATTTAAAAGTTGTTCAGACCCATTTGTTTTTTCACGAGAGAGAGAGAGAGGTGGGGGGGGGGGGGGGGGAGGGGGGGGACATCTTCAATCATTTGCTAAGCAGGCTCAAAGGAACGTGACTTGTGACTTATAACAAGAGTTGATGAATCACTTTCTTGCGAGACGAAAGAAGCTGCCATGGCTAATTCTAGTGACACGTACATATGAATCTCCTTTGATCAATCAAGGTCTTTTCCCCCTCTCCCAATTTGTCCTCGAGCTCGACTCAATTAGTGACCCGATTGGTTGAATTACACGAAAGTGCAAATTAATTCTTTTGTAAAGGATTCGTTGTGCCGAAATAAGCTACTGTAGGGCTTGAAAGCTTTTATCAGGTTGCGACTAGGAAACAATCTTAATTGGTATTCCACCTTATTACTTTCATACCATAGTTCTGATTGATCAAGTCATTCGACTTAAATTCCAATTTCTATGCATTTTGGGCCGAAATCAATCCGGAAAGTGGATTTAACAGTACAATCACATAGGTTTAAAAATAAAGGTCTATTTCGAGTGAACTTTATGTTTAATTTTTTGGTTTCTAATATATGAGATTTGAGTTTAACTCAATCTATTATCATCTAAAATCTAATACATATGATCATTGACGGCCCCTTTTAATTTTTTTTATATGCATAACAATCTTTGAAGGTTCAAATATCTTTTATTTTGTTGGGAAAAGCACAATAATTATATTTTTACTTGAAAAATGTCGTGATAAGATGGCCTTACAATTTCGTCCATCCTCGGTGGCTTTAATGATTAATGTGGATAGATCATATTACTCTAGAAAGAGAAGAACATCCTGCATATTATAGGGAAAATTACTAAAAAAATCCTTAACCTATTGTAATCGTGTCAATTCAGTTTTAAAACTAGTGCATTTAGCCAATTCAGTCTATTTTGCCGATCAACACTAACTTGGACTCTTTTTTTTATCAAACTATAATCTTTAATATCAATTTTATTTAAATTAAATTTAAAATAAGGTGAAATTAAACATAGAGAGAGAGAGAGAGAGAGAGAGAGAGAGAGAGACCATTGCCGAGAAGGGCCCCTCCCCTAGATTGGGAAAGGGTCAGCGGACCTTACCTAGACTTGCCTGAGGCTCATGGCCCTCCCCTAGATTTGTGTAAGGTGGGGTGGTGGTGGCAAGGGCGGCTGCTTTTTTTTTTTTTTTTAAATGTACCTTATTTTTTGAACTTAATTTTAATAAAATTGATATTAAAAATCAGATTTGGACACAAAAGAAAAAAGGTCAATGCTAGTGTTGGCGGTACCACGCCAATGCCTGCTGAAAAGCCAAATGGGCTTAATTGGCACAAATATAAAAGGTTTATGATTAAATTGACAAATTAAAAATAAAATGTTTAGGACTGAATTGACATAATTGCAATAGATTTATAGCTCAGTAAAAATAGAAAGAAAGTAGCAAAAAGCATGAAGCCAAGGTAAATCTCATAAATCCAAATTTAACACGTGCATGACCCAAGATCCTAAGAGGAGAATCATAGTCTAGAGTGACGATTGCCCATTTATTATTAGTGACCTTGACCTTAATATCCACAACCAAAACATGTTCTTTCTTAAGACTTTGGGGACAGTGAATTTGCATAGGCAATATGAATGCATTTAATAAGTAGCTGCTATAAGTCATCTAAAAATGATCCGCATGCCTTTTTCAAGAGGTCATTTCTGTTTCTACAATTAGTATACGGTTATAGCTAGATGCCAAAAATAGGAACATACTCCATTGTGCCCTACTTTTATCAATGTAAGAACTTTCCTAATATTTCGTTCATTTAAGAGTTTGAAAGTTTGATCACTCTTGCATCTCCTTTGTGTGATAAAAAAAAGTTCCATTTATTTAGACCAGTTCAATTTACATTAGTGTCTTGGTGCATACGGTGGCTAATGAGATCTTTTGCGTATGGACATGTTCTTGACAGATCATTTCCTAGTTCCCATTTCTTGATATGGTAGTTATTTGGGTAGGTAGTTCTAGGAAAGCTTTGAATCACCAATTTGAGGGCTGATCTGTTTTATGGACAGATAAATAAGAACCTCATCGTTTTCTTAATCCCATTTAGACAGATATGAATTAGAGAGCGATCCTTATAGGTACATACGATTTGAAACCAATTCTATTAGTTCCTTTTAAAACGGTGGATATTGCAACTAAACCTTGTTTTGTCATCTTGGGGAAATCGCGGTAAGATCATTAAAGAAAGTCTTGGACGGTATAAACACATTACACATATTCTACATGTGAATACGTTTTGTTTTATAGGGATAGGCGTGTACTTAAGAGAGATGTGGGCTATATTATATGCTGGCTTTGAACTTTAGTAACCCTTTCTGGCAATGAATATTTGAGCCTTATGTATGCAAAACCCTAGAAGCAAAAGGAGAATTACTACTACTGCTTAGTTAAAGTGTTATTTCTTGAAAGTGATGCATGTTTATGTTTTGCTTTACCTTGAATAAATCAAATCTCTCTCGCGCGTGCACTTTTTCTTAGGTTTTGCAAAACAAAATATGAATGCTACAGCATGGACAAGATACAACCCACCAGTTACAATTAGATACCCATCTTTTTATGTATAGCAGTTGGCGATGATGGTTTCTTGATCCAAGCTGGCGATGTTAATGCATAAGCTATTCTAAGAAACTCTCTCTCTCTCTCTCTCTCTTTTTTTTTTTCAGAGTTTGATTTCGTGGGGGCATGAAATATCAACGTCCGGTTAAGAAACTATGTACTATATACATGTGTCCTTACACGCATAGAACTGCTTCTTGATTTTTATTTATTTATTTATTTTAGTTATCGATATATTTACAATTTTTCAAGTTATTATTTGACCTGCCATCAGAGGGGATGAATTGTCCAAACACAGACCGTTTACCTTATACAATTCTTAATGCTGTTCTTGCACGGAACCTGATTTTGACCCTCTCAGAGTTCCAATCTATGTCTCGTCAGTTATGCTCTTATTTTCACCCACATGAAGGAAAAATAATTCCTTCATCTTTCTTTGTTTTTTTGTCTTTTTCTTTTTGGTTTTGAGCCATCACCCACGTCTTTTTCATGCAACTACCATATTCTTTTCGTCAATTCTTTAATGCCCGTCGATCAGTTTCCTTGGATAGAGTTACGCCGTTGAATACAAGGCCCTGGTTTTTTTTTTTCTGCAATTCTTGGTTTCTCTATGTATTTTATCATTTGTTTGCCCAACAAAATCAAAGCAAGAAACTATGATTGCTAGGGTGTCAGCTTATACAACTAAATCGGTATGATAATCGTTACTTGATCCTGCGACCATCTTGGTCTCCAGGCAACAAACCACCAACATAAGTCTTGTTAGAATTTTCAAGAATGTGGTCGACCTGGACAATTTCTGAAGCTTTCGCGATAGGACCGGGGGCTACATATTCTTGACCAAATCTTATCGGCTGCAACATGACTAAGTTGCGCAATTCTCATCACATGGTCTGCGCATGGACATAATTATTAATAGTTGAATATACATATATATCTCGTGAAAAAGGATTAACACCGCCCTTTACATCGCATATTTTACGTTGCATATTTTACTTCTGGGAGCATCTGTACCTAACAGAAGTGGAAGCCTGGAAATGGACACTAATATGTCAGCAAGTATTCGATATAATACTTCTAAAAGATTGGGAAATGAAGGATATATATGGAAGTCTTTACGATCTCTAAAGATAATGTCGAGAGTTGATTTCACATCGGATTTGGGAGCGTATTGATTTTGATGGACATTATCTAAGTTGCCTTTAACTAGGTATTATTACAACAACATTCACTAATCCATCTACCACATGCATTTGCCCCTCCAAATGGGGTTCCCATCAACGCGAGTGTCTAAAAGGAATCACGCGTTAATAGGGTGGGTGACCGTTTTTACATTGACGTGGACACTTTTCATATCGACATATACATAAGCAGAAACGCATTAACAATCTCGGTCAAACATGCTCAAGAAGGATAGCTTGCTCCCTATTATGGCATTAGCCTTAGTTTATTCACTTTAGGTAAGCAAGAGCCTTCTTGCAATCCTCCCCCCTCCTCCTGCCCCCCAAACAAAATATCGCATTAAACAAAGAAGCTACATCAATAAACAAACTGTTTATGACAGCAGAAATTTGGTATATGTACTCCAGATTTTAGCATTAGGAACGAGTTGAAAATCTGTATAGAGCAAATTCAATATGTCGTGTAAACCGTATCGGACTGTGTAATTTTTTTTTTCCCATGTGACTAGCGATGATTTGAATGCCATTGTTCCGTAATATGCGATTGGATTAGAGAAAGCCGAATGACTCTCGGTCGACAAAATGTTCTTATCCCCACTTTCCTGATAAAGGAAAAAATCATCCTTCTGGAGGCGGGATCATTAGGAAAGCAGTCTTTGAAATATATAGGAGAGCTGTCCCTGTGAGACAAACGAAGCAACTGCTCAGATAGCTCGAGCTTCTGACATTAACGTAGTACCATGGCTTAAAAAGAAGCGATTAAATCATTGTGGAAGAAAAATAGAAAAATGGGTTATACTGACATAGAAAGATAATATTATATTTATATTAGCGAAGTAATTGTCCATTCGTAATTCATGGGTCAATAACACACAAACAAGAAAAAGTTCAGTGCTTTTACTCCACAAATACATGAACATGAATTAGCAGCTTTAATTTTTCTTTTTCTTTTTCTGTCGTGTAAAACCAACAAAAGTGACTGCTCATCCACAACCCTAAACCAAACCCTTCTTTCTTATTTTGCTGGTTCTACTTCTGATGCTTATGCACATAACACATTTCCTATATATACTGCGAATCACGAAGCCAGGCATTTACTTTGATCTCGAATCGGATGTGGGATAACTTCCCTCGGCCACGCGATCATGGATTCATCGGGACAAGCGAACTCCGGCTCCGGTGACGATGGGAAGAGTGCTACCGCTTGTCCGCGTGGCCACTGGAGACCCGCGGAGGATGAGAAGCTCCGGCAGCTCGTCGAGCAGTACGGTGCGCAGAACTGGAATTCTATAGCAGAGAAGCTTCAAGGAAGATCAGGCATGAAATTTTAATTCGATCCATAGAGATATGCACATGAACTCTCTCTGTCCTGCGGATCAATTTTAACTTTCCAGATTTAAGTTTGTTCGCACATGGTTTCAGTTCTTGTAAGTCAATTCACGATCAAATAATGGAATGCTGTGTGTTGTTGAAAGTTCAGTTGGACCTCTCTTCCTCTCAGAAACTTCTAGGTGGCTCTTATTTTGTTTAATTTACTGTAATCATACGACCAAGTATAACTTTGGGGAGTATAATTGAAATTTGGTTGAACTTCTTTACCAATTAAATCTGCAAAAGATCTTCGGTTTGAATGCTAATAATTCAGAACGCTTGTTTTTTTACAGGAAAGAGTTGCAGATTAAGGTGGTTTAACCAACTCGATCCAAGAATTAACAGGAGGCCATTCACTGAAGAAGAAGAGGAAAGGCTTCTCGCGGCTCACCGTGTGCACGGAAACAAGTGGGCTCTCATAGCGAGATTATTTCCCGGTCGAACGGACAACGCCGTCAAGAACCATTGGCATGTTATAATGGCCAGAAAGCAAAGAGAGCAGACCAAGCTCTGTGGGAAAAGAAGCCACCAAGAGTACTCTCTGGGTGAGACCACTGGTTTTCAAGGAAGAAAGACTCATTTCCAAGACAAGTTGCTCGGTTCGCAGTTTGGAAGCGATCAGGGGAAGGGATTTTTCATCTTTCACGGCCCCAGTAGGGAGAGAAATTTCGCTCTATCGTCATCTTCGTCGGCTTCTTGGACTTTAGGCAGCCAACCGCTCGCAAAGTCTGCACACAAATCATCTTCAGTCGATAATTTAAATAGAATAGAAAGAAGAGATTGCCACAATCGAGCTTCGAGTAATTATTGGGCTACAGAGGGGTTGAGAAACTCGAGCCAACCCTTCCATTCCCATCCATATTCATCCGTTTCCAGTGCTCACTCGATTAGCCCTTACCGGAGGGTCGTTCCAAGTCCATTCGGGTATGTTTGCCTTGACGACGGCTGCAACGTTGGTAACATGATGAAGAAACAGGAGATGGTGAGCTTCCGGGACGAAATGCCGAGGTTAGAGAAGACGAGATTGCACGCTAATTCGATGCATCGAGAACAAGCAGATGAGTCTCTCAAGCACGAGGGGGTTCCTTTCATAGATTTCCTTGGTGTGGGGATTTCTTCTTGACATGCTAATTGATCCCTAGAGAAATTTTCCCAAATATTTATCCTTGTCGTTTTTTCTCTTCTGATGATCTAATCAACTAATTAGTAGTTTGAGGAATTTCACATAATCTTCTTCTTCTTATAATTCACATGTTTATAAGAAGCGATCAACAAATTATTCAAGTAGTTCTCTACTAGTCTGATGTTCATGCAGGTTATAGCATCTCTGTGATCTAGGCTTTGTCTTATTGCTTGAACTAGTTAATGCTTGTTTTTCAGTCCCTTTTGTTCCATAATTTCGACTTGTAATAAGAGTTATGCAAGACATCTTCTTGTCTTCCTTCAGGCAGTTAACAGGAGTATATATCTTGTGTATTACATTTCCTTGTCCCATTCTCATTAACGTGTGTATACCTGCTTACCTGCTTCGGCGAATCGATATTTATGTACGAGATGCACTATTGGAAAGGAACTAATTCATTGTTTCTAGGACATCCACTTTGATTTTTAATGGAGTTAGGTAGAGATAACAAATGCTCGAATATCTCAAGGAGTCCGTGCATAAATGAAGACCTCACAGCTTAGGTTTGCGAGCTAATTGAGTCTGGTATTTACATAAGTAGAACATAAAACAGATTCTAATGACTGTAAAGGGTTTTAATTGTGTTCTTGACAACAAGATGGTCAAGCTGCTTTATGCATGCGTGGACATGGCGAGGCAGGAAAATGCAAAAACTTCAACTTCTTACATTGCAACATCAGAGAAACCATCCACGAGAAATAGATTGCTTTCGACTGTATAGTATCATCAAAAGACTTTCTATCAGAAATTGCTAACCTTTTTCGCATGGTTGGAGACTTGTGAAACACAAAACAAAGTTTCAATATACAGATTTATCTGTATATAATCGCTCTAAATGGATTTTTCACCGTCGTCAGTGAAGTTTGTTTCCCTATATATCTGGAAATATAGGGGTGCACGTATTTGCGACTAGAAAATTTTTCAGGTGATTAATAGTATGTTTCAATGAGGCAAAAGTAACTTTCAACTTATCGAAAACTTAGGAACTTCTATACTTTGCAAATGGTAGATCGTTTTCAACAAAAAAAAAAATGTAGATCGTTATTTTGTCCATAGTCTTTTTTTGTGGGGATTTTTTTTTGTCATTTTACTTAAGTAGCCATTGAACATCTTGTTGGAGATATTAATTGATTGTAATCTTCTTAATTGAAGATTAATTAGAGATTTCCTCTGATTAATTGAAGTATTTTAGGAAGATTCAAATCTGTATTTTTTCTTTCTTTTTATTTTCTCATCTGCTCAATACTATAAATGTACAGTTTACTCATACAGAGAAATATGAAGAGAGAATACAATTTGCTCTCTATTTTCTGTTCCTATTCTCCCTCTTTCATGGTATCAGAGCAGCCTTCCTGGCCTTGCTTCCGCTTCTCCTTTTTTTCCTTGATTGCCCTTTTTCTTGCTGCAATCCAGATCTGCAAGAAATTACCTAGAACCACGTGAGAACATAACCAAACCTTTTTTTTGATACCATGAAAAACAAGGAACAGCTTACCGAAGAAAGTCATAATCGTTCGGGTGTGGAGGATCCACCGTCAGGAAATCCTGAAAATTTTGAGGATCAGCCCAGTGAAGGGAATCCTACTTAGGCTCAGCCCATTCAGTGGCATCAACGTCAGGCCAACCAGGGGCAGCCCATTTCGGGCCAACCTACCCAGTACATGTCAGCCCATTTCGGGCCAGTCCCATGGTACTATGGCCGTACTTAGCCTACTGTTCTTGGGTCATCACTGCCATCATCCAAAGGAATACAGGGACATACTCAGCCCGGGGGAGGCCCGCCAACCGGATATGGGGCAAGCCCAACCCCTGGGCCCACTTATCATTATGCGGGGCAAATACCCGAACCGGGTATGGGCTTTGGGTCGGATCCCTACCCGAACCCCCCACCTGGTTACCAAGCCTTGTACCCGTACACACTCGGGGTCGGCGGCAGTCGGCCGGAGATCGGAGATCCGCTGTATACGTCGTCGGCCGACGGACCAGAATTGCGGCTCATCAGCCTCCAGTTGGCGGGATCGGAACACTATTCTGTTTGGGCGAAAAATCTCCGGCGGGCATTAGTCACAAAGGATAAGGACGGCTTTCTCGATGGCACGATTCCAGTCCCGACCGACGAACGCCAGCGCCGTCACTGGCGGCGTTGTAACCAGTTGGTTCAGCAGTGGATCGGAAATTGCCTTACGGCCGAAGTAGCCGCGGGATTACCACCAACCGAGGACGCGAAGACCATGTGGTCAAACATACGAGAAATGTACGGGAAGCTCGATCGAGCAAAGCTTTTTTCATTGACACAGGCCCTGTCGGAGCTCAGGTAAGGGAATCAATCGGTGACAAGCACCTTCAACAAATTATCGGCCCTATGGAATGACATTGAAGCAGCCGAAGAAACCCTAATCGGGCTAGAGGAAACCATCCAACAATACCAGGCAATCCGCGATCGAGAGAAGGCCACACGATTTCTATTGGTATTAAACGAGGATTACTTACCTTTTCGGACTCAGATCCTCGCGATGGAGCCACCACCGAGCCTCGGACGCATTTTCCAGCTCGCGGTTCAGGAAGAAAGTCAGAGATCGACGATGGCCATGGCAGCGCGACACGGTGAGGGAGTTGCCTTTGCAGCCTTCTCACCTCACGGCAGCTCAACCAATCGTGGTGATGGATTTGGTGGCACCGCCGCGTCTGCGGCCTCTCGGGATCAAGGACGAAGAAGGATCGAGAAGATGGGATTCACTCCTGCGGCGGCAAACAAGCAATACCCTAATCGCTTAGGGATGGGCGGACAGGATTCAAAGCTCCAACTCGACGGTGAGGACATGATCAAGAATATGGGCCATGGGCCCAATCCATCGTGGGCTTCTGATGCAGCCACGACAGCAAGTGTCTCACGCGGGCCCAATGGCTCACGGGCTGCCACGTCATCAGGAAAAATACCTGGTAATATTTTTAAATCTAAAAATAAATATTGTGATTATTGCAAAAGGCCACATCACACCATAGAGACGTGCTGGAAATTGCATGGAGACCAACTGATCGCGATAGGAAGGAGATATCTGCCTATCAAATTTCGGCGCATAAGGAAGAAGGAAATCACGGGACTATCACACAAAATCAATACCAAGCATTATGGACATGCTGAATCAGTTGAAGCTGGCCGATAAAAATAGTAGTTTTTCAGGTACCCTTCTGTCCCAAGGAATTCATTTCGGTAAATGCATGGATAGTCGATTCAGGTGCTAGTGATCACATAATTTGCAATGAAAATTGTTTACTCACATTGATCAACACCTCTTTTTCCTTGACCGTGAAACTTCCAAATGGAAACACAACCAAAGTCACCTAAACTGGCACTGTTCAACTTGGGTCAAATTTTGTCCTTCGAAATGTTCTATGCATTCCTGAGTTCAAATTCAATCTTCTCTCTATCTCTAGAATTTGTCAAGATAGTTCCTGCAATGTCATATTCAACTCCGACAATTGCTTCTTTCAGGACCATATGACTGGCAAAATGATGGGCTTGGGTAGAGTTAAAGACGGGTTATTTTTCTGGATGGATTCTATAGGAGATTTAAATTCCTATGAAAGAGCATTTCTTGTAATGTTACTACTATCAATAAAATTTCCTTTATCACAACGCTTGGGTCATAGTGCCAATTTCCTTATCCGAAATGTTCCATATGCCCTATAGCTAAGCAATCCAGGCAATGCTTTCCTATTAGTACATCTCGAGCCACTCGTTCTTTTTCACTCATACACGTTGATATTTGGGGTCCCTACCACATCACTCATCGTGATGGTTCGCGCTTTTTTCCTCACAATTGTGTGATTTATTTTTCCTCACGTGATGATTTCGCACTTGGACCTTCTCATGCAATCTAAAGGTCAGACCATTTCCAAGTTGTCAAATTTCTTCTCCATGGTCAAAACTCAATTCGACACATCTATTCAAAAAATTCGAACGGACAATGGACGTGAATTTCTTTCCAATGACTGTCAATCCCTCTTGTCTCTCATGGCATTCTTCATGAGACTTCTTGCACCTATACCCCACAACAAAATGGGATTGTTGAACGCAAACATCGGCATCTTTAGAGGTTGCAAGGGCCCTCAAATACCAGGCTTCCATTCCTGAACAATTCTGGGGAGATTGTGTGATCACTGCCACTTATTTGATTAACCGCATGCCGAGTAGAGTTCTTGATGGAAGTACTCCTTTTGAATTGCTTTATGGAAAATTGCCTTCGCTTGATCATCTGCGAACATTTGGATGCTTATGTTATGCAACAACTATGGGGCCTCGGACTAAGATGGACTCTCGTGCAACTCCCTGTGTCTTCATGGGCTACCCCACTTTACAGAAAGGTTATCGAGTTATGGAACTCTCCACTGGGAATTTCTTCATTAGCAGAGATGTTATTTTCCGCGAAGATGTTTTTCCTTTCCAAGAAAAGACAACTTCATCCTCGACTACTCCGGATTGCCGTAATTTCTTAGAAGAGGATGAGACTCCCACATATCTGATTGCTTCGCCAGCACCAAGAATGCCAACGCTAACGCCAAGCATTGAAGCCATGCCAACCCCCTCTCCAACAAGATCAGAATCTCCTCTTACTGACTCTTCTTTTTTGTCAGAAGATTCTTCAGAAGTTCTTTTGTCTGCAGACCCTCCCTCAGTGCCTCCAGAGCAGCCTCGACGTTCAGGGCGCACCATTCGGCCACCTACATGGACAAAAGATTATGTCTATTCTGCTTCCAATGCTTCAGGTAGTCGTTACCTATATCGTCATACGTCTCTTTTAGTCGCCTTTCTCCCACATATATATGCAGCATTGGTCGGATTTCCGAAGAAAAAGAACCCTGCTCATATCAGGAAGCTGTGCAAGACCACCGATGGCAAAAGGCGATGGAAGCAGAACTCAATGCTCTCGTTGAAAATCGAACATGGGATATTGTCCTTTTACTTGATCATCGAAAGCCCATTGGATGCAAGTGGGTTTACAAGATCAAGTTCAAGGCTGACGGATCTGTTGAACGCTACAAAGCACGTTTAGTGGCACAAGGTTTTACTCAGAAGGAAGGTTTCGATTACCATGAAACATTCTCACCATTTGCAAAGGAAGTTACTGTTCGATCTTTCTTCTCAGTAGCAGCTGCGCGCAATTGGTCTCTTCACCAAATGGATGTTAACAATGCTTTCCTTCATGGAGATCTCGATGAAGAAATTTATATGAATCTTCCACCGAGATTACGCAGACAGGGGGAGTCTTATGTATGTCGTCTTCGCAAATCCCTATATGGCCTCAAGCAGGCTTCCAGGCAATGGTATGCCAAGTTTACAGATGCTCTAACGGAAGCAGGATTCCAGCATTCAAACACGATTATGCCTTATTCACATGGACCTCAGGTACTGCGTCCATTTATCTACTGATTTATGTTGATGACATACTTATCATGGGAAATGATGAGTCTTGCATTAATGAATTCAAGAGATATTTGCATTCTGCTTTCCATATCAAAGACTTGGGGGCTCCAAAATATTTTCTTGGCATCGAGATTGCACGGTCTGAGAATGGATCAATCTCAGTCAACGGAAGTTCGCATTGGAAATTATGTCTGAAGCTGGTTTGTCGGGATGTAAACCTGCTGTCATCCCTATAGAGCAAAATGTCAAAATGACAACTCATGAATATGACTTAGGGATCTCTACATCAGCAGAAGATTCATTACTCAAGGACCCATCAA
>JAGVVM010021485.1:0-12457 GCA_019149425.1 Psidium friedrichsthalianum
TTGTTCTTCGGGCAATTTTTTCTCGTGATTTCGTCCTTCACATTCTTGTCTATACGAAGGCCACTCGTGCTATGGAATTCGTCGGTTTCTTCATGCTCATGTCTGAAGTTGCATGCTCTACTTAAACATTGGCGGGGCTAAAGATTCAACAATATGTTATTATTATTAGGTTAAACATTTCTTTTACAAAAAAAAAAAAAAATCTGAAGTATGAAATGAACAGATGAAAAGAATCGAGTTAGACCCAATTATTGTTGCTACTGTTCTGCGGGCACAATTTTTCCTCGCGAGCTTCTTGCCTTTCAATCCCAAGTAGCTGAAGATTGGTGTATCAGGAACGGGAATCCACTTGACAACCCAACCGATAGGCCAAGACATGGCCGCGATGCCAACGCACACGCCCCATTGTCCCCAGCTCAGCCGCTCCGTGTCGGCGAACCGCTTAAGGAACTCAACCATCACCACCTGGAGGACCACTGTCACCAAGATGATCCCGAGGAACAGCTTGTTCTTGTGAACGCCCTCGAACACGTTCTTCTTCTCGAGCTGCCTCGCGTTGAACTCATTGAAGACCTGGCACAGGACAAACGCGTTGAATATCAGCGTCTGCTTCACCGCCTCGTCCACGCCGAAGATCGATTCGCCCTTGAATTGTATAGTGAGGAGGACAGCCATTTGGTATGTTGCTTGGGCTACAAGGTTCCTCCACATGATGTTGGTTATGAGTGGCTCGGTCCGGCCCACGGGGGGCTTCTCCATGAGCTCCCTGGTGGGCCGCTCCGTAGCCAGGGCAAGGGCGCCGAGCGTGTCCATGATCAGGTTCACCCACAAGAGCTGGACAGCCGTCAGGGGGACCTCGCCGGAGGAGACCGCCGCCACGAAGTTGATGACAAGGGCCGCAACGTTCACCGTGAGCTGGAATTGGATGAATTTCTGGATGTTATTGTAGACGCATCGACCCCACCGCAGCACCGTCACCACGGAGGCGAAGTTGTCATCGAGGATTACAATGTCCGAGCTCTCTTTGGCGACCTCGGTGCCTTGGATACCCATCGAAAGCCCTATGTCTGCTTCCTTGAGTGCTGGCGCATCGTTTGTGCCATCCCCTGTGACGGCAACCACGTGACCTTTCTGCTTCAGGCATTGAACCATGAGGAGCTTATCGAAAGGCGAGGATCTCGCCATGACCTGGATTTTCTCAACTCTTCGAAGCCTCTCCTCAGGCGTGTAATTACGGAACTCAGCTCCTTCCACGACGGCTTCGTTGGAGGCGTCGTCCCCTGGCTTGAGAATCCCGCACTCCGTGGCGATGGCCTTAGCGGTGAAGATGTTGTCGCCTGTTATCATCTTGATGTTCACTCCCGCGTCCTGACAAGCTTGGACCGCGCTCTTCACGCCGGGACGGCATGGGTCTTTAATGCCGACAAGTCCCAGTAATGTCAGGCTGTCCTCTTGGATCTTCTTCCCTTCTTCTCTTTCTTTGATTGCTTCCTCGGAGACTTGTTTATGAGCGAAAGCGATGCACCTGAGACTGCTCGCTGCCATCCCCTGGATAATCTGCTCGAATCTCATCCTTTCATCTTCGCCCAAATCTTTCTCTATCCCCGACCCGTCGAAGAAGCTCGAGCACATTGCCAAGACCATCTCTGCCGCTCCTTTCCAGTGCACATGGAATGTGCCGTCCGCGATTTTCTTTATTAGGACACCGCTTCTCTTCTTCTGCGAGTTGAAGGCTTCGACTCGGATGACTTCACAGCTCTTCTTTGTCTCCTCCATGTCCATGGCCAATTGCGAAACCGCCCAGGAAAGAATCGCTTTCTCGGTGGGACTACCCGAGAACTCATACTTGGATCCCAAAGACGGCCGATAGACACTGCCGGTGGTGTTCAAAGCAACCCCATCCCGAATCAAATTCAGGACAAAATTGGAGACAGAGGAGTACGTGTTTTCTGCCACAGAGTCTTGGCCGGCCCAGAACCTTGTCACCTTCATCTGGTTCATTGTCAGGGTGCCGGTCTTGTCCGTGCAAATAGTGGTGGCTGACCCCATCGTCTCGCAGGCCGAAAGCTTCCTCACCATCGCTTGATCCGCCATCATCCTCTTCATTGAATAGGCAAGAGTGAGGGTTACCGCGAGCGGCAAGCCTTCAGGAATCGCGACCACCACGATTGTCCACTGCAGCTGCAATGATACCCACCACTGAGTTCATGATATCGTCACCCGAGGTTTGGCCGGAAACATATTCCCGGTTCCCGTTCTCGTCATGCGTGTTTCCTGTGAAATACCGAATCAGCAGGACCACGAGAACTAGGAAAAGCGACCGCCAAGCCAACTTTGCCAATGGACGAGGTGAGCTTGTTAAGCCGAGCCTGTAAAGGGGTCTGCTCGCTGTTGTCCCGGCTGATCGAGCTCATCATCTCGCCCTACGTTGTGTTCATGCCGACGGATGTGACGAGCATCTGAGCATACCCATCAGCAACCTTTGTTCCGGAGAACAGGAATGGATTCTCATTCGGTTCACTTCTACGTGATCACTCTCCCCTGTCATGCTCGATTCATCAACCTAAATTGACAACACAACCGTCGCACATGGTTTAGCAACGCTAGGATGATACCATACGACGCCTTCTGGTCTTAACTTGGAGAAAAGAAAAAGAAACGTGAACAAATACGAAACAAAGAACAAATGGATTACGTTTAAACTAAACTTTTCTTGTAGAATTTCTTTTCAACAGAGTTTGTTCTACTGTGACTAGAATATCAAAACCATTGCTTTTCCTCTTTGTCATAGAATCAAGATTATCAAAATGACAAACTGCCAGGCATCAAGCAGAATATGATGTACAATTTTTTGGACTAACTACTCAAACTGTGCTCTAACCTGGGAATACTGATACATATATTTTTGGAGGAAACCAACATGAGTTAATATGCATATCTAATGCGTCAAACCAGTACAAATTGTCCGTCCATACCTGCAAGGAGTGCCCGTCGAGGAACAGCCCGTCTGCTGGAACTTGATCGCCGATCTTCAAACAAACGACATCACCGACGACGATCTCGAATATGGAAACCTGCTGCCGACGACCCTTCCTTATCACATCTATGAGAATATTACCGCTCACCCAGAGACAATTTTTCGAACTGCCGGTTCTGGCGGTAATTGCTCACGGCTGACACGGCGATCACAAGGAACACCGCGACGAATATGCTCCCGCCGTCATACCAGCCTTCCTTGACCCCGTTCTCCTTGATCCCGAACCCGAGCGAAAGCCCAGCGCAAACGAGAAGTATCATGATCGTGAGGTCCTTGAAAGCCTCAAACACAAAATGGAAGAAGCCCTTGGCGGGCGGCTTCTTGTATGAGTTGATGCCAAAAGCATCTTGCCTGCGAGAGACATCGTCTGGGTCGCCGCTTATCCCGGCCAAGACATCAGCTTTGAGCGTGGAGGCTACTTTCTCGACTCCGCCGAATTCCTGGAGGTGGCAGAGGTCCTTGTCCTTGACCAGCTTGGTGAGCTGTGACTGATCAATCTGGAAGAAGGAGCCAGGATGATAAAAGCGAGCGCTCTGAGCCCGATCGGGGATCAAGATTGAAGTGTAGGAAGGGGATTTTCTAGGGAAATTCTTGGTTTTCTTTGGGGAGTTAGTGATGGCTCGGGAGGAATAGATGGTGGCGAAGGCCAAGCGCCATTGCTTGGCGAACTTGCGCACAGCGGGCAAGTCGAGAGAGACCTCATGGCGAACGTAGTCGCCACGGAGAATGCTCGTCATCGCTCGAAAGAGACACACGGGGCTCGTGATCCGATTTCGAGACGGGGTCGCGCAATGCAAAGAGCAAGAGTAAACGAAAAGCTCTAATGTTTGGCGTTTGGTTTGGTCGCGGAGAAGTGCAATATATCGAATCTGTGGAGGGACGTTTTGGGACTTGGGAGACAATATCCCAAGCATCTCTTTTTATATAACACGCCGAGCTGAGCTACAAGGTTGTTTCGCTTTAGATTCTTCGCGTTTTCTTGACGGTGGCGATAGGCGAATCGAGTTCTTGTTTGTCTTCGTCGTCATAGGATTTGCAGCAACGTTCAGGTGGCAGCTGCTGACGTTGCCTTTTCCGCGCCCCCGAGGCGTTTTTGCGTTTTTGAGTCCGTTCAAAGCTGGTGACGTGGCAGTCAACTAAAAGTCAAAAAGATAAAATGCAGATGCGAGAGGCCCAATTCTGCGTTGTTTCTTGGTCCAACCTAATAGCCAATATTTTGTCCGGTTTCACAAGCGATGTTACGATTCCTACCGCGTTTATTAATAAAACAGTTTCCATGTACAGACTAGACATGCTAAACGGGTGAATTTGACCGAGTCGTGAATGATCCGATCCTAATCAACTCATTAACCCATTTATGACCCGATTATTGTAATGCAATTTTTTCGACTCATACTCGACCCATATTATTAAAACACTTCCATATATTGTTAAAATATTTCGAAAAGGTTTTATAATTTCTTTAAAGAAATAAAAAAATCAGAAAACTTTTTTTTTTTCTAAATCAAGATAGTAAGATAACTCATTTAGGATCCATTTAAAACCCATTTGAGACTATTAAGTTATTAAGCAATCTATTTATAACCCACGCTCTTAAACGTGGGTTGAGATATGTGTCTTTCACCCATTTCGCCACATTTAGTACAAATTATCCAGTTTTATGAAACAATATCAAATTAGATAGTAACGACAGGAAGAGGACGGGATTGTAGCGAATTTGAATGCGCAAATGACACGTGACCCGTTTTGGATTTTATTAAATTGCAGGAGGATGAACCATAAATGCAGGTAGTAACTAAGCTATCAGAGCTCTCAGGGGCAAGATCCATCCCCCAAAGGTCAAGTGATCAACGAACTAAGATGGTATACATCACGAGACTATTAACGCAGTTAACGAATGGTATATTGCCACAGAAGAATTTGCAGGTCATCGTTAGACGTATCTAAATGGGTTTATGACCCATTTCGTAATTTGTATATAATGGGTTGAGTTATCAGATAGTTAGTAATTTATAAATTAGTTTACAACTTACTTAGATCCAATCCACCTTTATGACTATCTCTTTATTCTTTCTTACCCCCATTTAATCTCTTGCTCACTCACTCCGTAGTCTCATCTTAATTTGGGCAGGAGTTTTGATATGAAAATATTTTTGGAATATGAATCAAGTTGGGTATGGATTGGATATGAGCCGGGTTGTGCATGGCTCACTAGATTTGTATTACATGAAAATGGGTTAAAACAGGTTAAATGGGTCTATTTGGGTCAGATCATTTTCAATCCAACTCGATTCATCCGTTTGACGAGTCCAGTTATCATATATCACAAGGATATTGGCTAATGGTATAGATGCCACATATCACAAGAACACGAGGTGAAATATGGTTTATCATGAATCATTAGAACACATATTGTCATTAAGATCAATAAAAACAATTAAAAAGGGATAGATCAAGTCATTTCGAGGAAGATAAGCATCGAAGACTACACCAATAGTATTGATAATTGCTTTTTGAATAAAGAGCATTATATACTTTACATAGGAATTGCGTGGTTGACTAATCTGTCCTGGATTTGGACCGTGTTTATACCTAGAGGCCTACGCACATTTTCTTGGATTTTTCTTTCCATACGTACTTTTGACGTTCATCCCCTTTCATACGGAAACACATTTATTGATCAATGAGAACGTCAAGAGTTGGAAGATATGCATGCTATTACTCTCTTTCAAAATGGTACGACTTTGAGGAGAGCCCGAAAATATTTGAAAAAATTATCAAAAAAATTCTAAATTTATTATAATTATGTCAATTCAGTCCTAAATTTTTTTTTATTTGTACCAATTCAATCCATTTGATCAGCCAACGTTGGTGTGATGCTGACGGGGATAATTTTTAATAATTTTTTTATTTATTTTTTGTAATAATTTTTACTTGACTTTTTTTTTCTTTTTTTTAAAGAGCTAGCAAGAGGTCGTTGGCCACTAGGGCAAGGGTCATGACCCTTGCAAGTGGCCAGCGAAAGTCGCCGGCTCTGCAAGGGCCCGACACCCTCCCCAAGGCTGGCAAAGTTTGGTGTGTGGCCTTCAAAAAAAAAAGAGAAGAAAAAAAAGAAGAAAAGAACATAAATTATAAAAAAAAAATTCAAAATATTATTAAAAATATAGAAAAAGGCCAAGTCAGTGCCATCCGTCTAACATGGCATAGCCAGCATCCACATCAATGATTTCCGATCAAAATTGGCCAAATGAACTCAAGTGATTTTTGGCCAAAAAAAACTCAAGTGGTATTAATGTAAAAATGTTTAAGACTGAATTGGTATCAATACAAAAAGTTTATAAATTTTTGGGTACTTTCCCCTACAATAGATCTAAAATTTTTTTGGTTTTTTTTTTTTATGATGAGCGGAATCAACTGTCATTATCTCTGAACGAGTAAAGTAAAAATTTTAGCATTGTGAATAAAAATTTCGTGAATTTGCATAAAAAGAAAGGAATAAAAAGATTTTGGGAAAACCGAAATGGAGAGAACAAGAATAACTTTCGCTAAGCTCGAATGTTCGTTTCTCTTTCCAAAAGCTATCTCGAATTTTCGGAGTCTACGTTAACGTAATTCTGCTTCTTGCATTGTTATGCTCCTTTTAGGACATGTCACAAGGTACCTTTTTGTATTTAGGGTTAATATCCTAAAGAATTTTACGTTCATATATTTGTGCCACTTTTATTTCGAATTAATTTTCTACCATAAAAAATTTCAATTTGACACACCCTTGACACATCTACCAAAATCTTAGTACAAAATTGGGGCAAAATAAGGGATTTCAGCAGATGTCCAAAACACAAGAGTGTTATTTGGGAAAAATTAGCAAAATTCTCAATTTCTATTCATTTTCTCCGTATCTAGTTTTCTCAAAATGACGTTGTTTTAGAAGATCAATTTCTATTGAAATTCCCACAAAAAAGAAGCAATACATAAATTTTTCTTAAAATTAAGGCTCTGTGAAATCACTAGAGAAATAAACGAGAAACAATAAATAAATAAAAAGGCCAATGATTTATATGGTGAAGTCTGACTATTGATAGTTGATATCTACTCCATGGGGAGAGCCAGCAATAAATAATTTACTTGTAATAGGAGAATCACGGAGTTACAATCACTTATATGTTTGAGTGTTTCCTACTTCTAGATTACACTTAAGCCCAAAGTGTAGAAACAAACAAGGCAATTGATGTAAACATCCAAAACCCTTTAGAATATTTTATATTTAGATATTCGTCTGCTTTATTTATTGACTGGAAAAGGTACTTTCGATAGTGGAAAATAATGTAAAACTCATGGAATAATCATGGGGTGTTCAAGCCAAGAGTAAGAGCTATTCGTACGGTTGAACAACGAAGCGCCCTCGAACGCTTTTGTCCAAGTGCGGGGGAAGAAAAGGCAACCAAATCAAAGTCCAATTAGGATTTTTTTTTGTTCTTTTACGCTTCATTTCCACGTCTTTCAATCAGGTCAAGTCTCGTATTTAGCTCAAACTCGAAACATTAATTTAACAAAAATGTGGCATAAGTGCATCGATTTGAGATTTATTGTGATATTAATCCTTTTATTTAACAATGTACTAACCAAGATTAATTTTTCAGGTCAGGCAACAAATCCTATGAGGCACAACCCTCCTCCCTAGACTCTTTGCAACCCGACCACAAATCACGTTGAAACTAATTATGGATAACAGTTAAGAGACCATATCAAAGATGCTTCTATAAAATTGCTTGGGCAAGGCATCTGATCCTTTAAGAATTTGGCAAAAGATGCAGCAATAACAGGACTCTTTTTCCCATTGTTAAAGCTGATGATTCTCTGTCTCCTAGACTCCTACCTCCTTTTATATCTCTTATCTTAGGTGGTATAATGTTGGTTTTAGAATATTTTTTACTTTACGTGTCTCCATCTTTCTTTTATACATGCTCCTTTAGGAGCGAGAAAGAGAAAAAAAAAAAGGCAGCAAAGAGAACACACGAACTTTGACAAAAAAAAAAAAACCATCAAAGTCAAAAAGAGAACAATCACGATGATGCATTAGTTAATTTTTTTGACTATCAATATTGAGTTATAATTATAAGAGAGATTGACCAATATATAACAGAAGCCAAAGAATAAACCGATAATAAAAATTACGTGTATTCTATGTTATAAAAAGAAAAAAAATAGTCACCTCGACAGCCCCCAAACCCCCATTTTACAGGCGGGGGTGCCGCCCCCTCCCCCCTCCACTACTTACCATGGAGTTGGATCCGTGAGCTATTTGGACTTCAGCTTTAGCAGTACTTTTCCTCTATCAAATTTAACAACTTCATCATGTGCTTGGCATTGGCTTATCGCGATTGGGACTTGAATCTAGGGGTGAGTCTCGGGGCAAGTTCCATCTGGAAAAAAATTAGAACCGGCCTGGTTGGTTCGGTTCCGGAGTAAATCGGCCCGATACTCATTTTTTTAACGTGATAACTACTCTGGTCTTCGTAGGGTATCGTTTCTAAGCTTTGAACTGGCGGGTTTGACCTAGGAATAAGTATAGTAGCCTAGAGGTATTCATGAAGATTCGAACCTCTTACCGTGAACATTGGAATACACTCTCAAATTAATCTAAATATGCCCAAAGAGATTTAGAAGCCTGCTAATACACAGTTGCGTCACTCTTTAAATTATTTTTCTCTCTTTCGCCTTTAGGCCATTAACCATAATTTTCCATCCCGCAAAAAACTAGAAAAAAAAACAGAAATAAAGAAAAAGAAATGGTATAGGGGTGTCAATGGGCCGGGTCGCAAAAAAAAGAGAAAAGACCCGAAACCCTTAACACCAATTTTTGGCCCGGCCCGGGCCGACCCGAGGCCCGAATCATGCATGTTCAAGTATTCGGGTCGGGTCCGGGCAGGCTTTGGGTTTCCTCTTCATTTTTTTTAGTTTGGTGGTTGTGCCTCTGCGTTATTATTATTAATTAACATGGAATAATAAAAATCGAGTGGGTGAAGTTGAGAAACCCAATGCTTTAGGCTCAGACCAAGCTGTCTTTGACCGTCCTCTGTTTCTGAGCCGCTTCTTCAACCTGCAACTTCGCACCCAAATGTGATTTCATAAGTTGATCTTGATAGCGATTTTTTTTTGCTATGTGTAGTTCTATCAGTACGATGTGTATGGCAACCTGTTTGGGCTCCTCGCCGCCCACCCGATCGCGCCCTTGGTTTCCCTCCACCATCTCAACGTGGTGGAGCCCATCTTCCCATGTAACTCCTCCATGTAATCTTGTAACCACATGATTTCCTTGGAGGCTTCCGTGATCGCCACGTACTCTGCTTCTGTCGTCGATAGAGCCACTATTTTCTGTAGTTGAGATACCCAACTCACTGCTGTACCTGCAACTGTAAAGACATATCCAGTGGTACTCTTACCACTATCTCGATCACCCGAGTGATCTGCATCAACATAACCCTGCAATTCAAGAGATGTACCTCCGTAACAAAGAGAGTAATTTGATGTACCTGCTAGATATCTCAATATCCATTTTACTGCATTCCAATGCTCTTTACCCGGGTTCTGCAAATATCGACTCACAACTCCCACTGCTTGTGCAATGTCTGGTCTCGTGCTCACCATGGCATACATCAAACTTCCCACTGCGATGCGTATGGAACTACCGCCATCTCATCTTTTGAAATCTGAGTACTCGGACACATATCCTTGGAAAGTTTGAAGTGACTCGCTAGAGGAGTCGCAACCGGTTTTGCCTTTTCCATGTTAAATCTCTTTAACACCTTATTCACATAGTCTTCCTGCGACAACCATAATTTCTTATTTTTTCTGTCCCTGATGATTTTCATGCCTAAAATATTCTTGGCCTCTCCCAAGTCTTTCATAGCAAACTGCGATGCTAACATCTTCTTCACTTCTGCGATTCTCTTCATATTAGAACTAGCCACTAGCATGTCATCAACATATAAAGAGAGATACACAATATCACCATCGCTATACTTGCGAAAATAAACACAATGATCAGCCTCACAGTGTGCAAAACCTTTTTCTTCCATAAAACCATCAAACTTTAGATACCATTGCCGTGGAGCTTGTTTCAAGCCATACAAGCTTTTCTTCAAGCGACACACCATGTGTTCTTTACCTTTGACCTCAAAACCTCTAGGTTGCGCCATGTATAACTCTTCATCTAGATCACCATGCAAAAACGCCGTTTTTACATCTAACTGCTCGAGATAAAGATCCTCCACTGCAACTATACTCAGCAAAACTCTGATTGATGTCATTTTCACTACTGGTGAAAATATCTCGGAGTAGTCAATCCCTTCTTTTTGAGAAAAGCCCTTTACTACAAGCCTCGCCTTGTATCTGATACTACCGTCAGCTTCATTTTTGATCCTATACACCCACTTATTTAACAAAGCCTTTTTATCAGCGGGCAATACGGTCAACTCCCAAGTTTTGTTCTGAAGTAACGAGCTCATCTCGTCTTTCATAGCACGCTCCCACTGCATGTGAGATGTGTCTTTCTTTGCCTCATCATAAGTCTCCGGCTCTCCCGAATCTGTATATAAGACATGACTTAGAACAATATTAGCTGATGGATCAAAAATTACCTTTGGCTTTCTCACACGTGTAGATCTCCTCAAAACAGATACTTCAGGGTCGTTAGTCTGTTCTGGATCACTGTCATTCCTCTTGAACTGTCTGCTCATTAATAGTGTGCTCCTCTTGAACCTTCTCTTCAGGTACTCTCTGATCTGGTAAAATCATCTTCACAGGAGTCGTGTCCAGCTCAACATATTCTGGCTCTATTGCGGTCTCATGCTCTGTCTGACGATCTTTGTACATCTTTTCTTCATGGAACACCACATTGCGACTGCGAATGACTTTGTTATTCTCATAATCCCAAAGCCTATATCCATATTCATCACCGCCATATCCAATAAAGACGCACTTCTGGGACTTAGCATCAAGCTTCTTCCTGTCCTCTCTATCAATCAAAGCATATGCAATACAACCAAAAACTTTTAGATATGAATAATTGACTTTTGTACCTGACCACTGCTCTTGCGGTATTCCTCCATCCAGCGCACTAGATGGACTCCTATTAATTAAATATACAGCTGCATCAACTGTAGCAGCCCATAAGTGAAGTGGGAGACCTGCATGTAGTCTCATGCATCTTGCACGCTCCAAAATAGTCCGGTTCATCCTCTCAGCTACACCGTTCTCTTGAGGAGTTCTAGGAACCGTCTTCAACCCGTGTATGCCTTCCCGGCTAAGTATTCTGCAAATTCTTTACTCGTGTATTCACCGCCATTATCAGACTTCAGAGTTTTAATCTGATAACCTGTCTCTTTTTCTATCATGGTCTTCCATATTTTGAACACCCCGAATACTTCTGATTTTTCTCTGAGAGCATAGACCCAAGTCTTTCTTGTCGCATCATCAATGAAAGTGACAAAATATCTCTTACCACCATAAGAGAGCTCCTGAGCTGGTCCCCACACATCAGTATGAACCAACTCTAGCTTTTGCCCTTTATTCTGTCGCCCATTAATTGAAAACTAACCGCCTTTTGTTTTCCATAAATGCAACTCTCACAGAAATCTAGCTCAACTTTTTGCAAACCTGGAAGCAATTTTCTTGAGTGTAACTGCTTTACACCCTTTTCACCAAGATGTCCCAAACGATAATGCCAAAGAGTAGACAAATTACCTGTAGCCACTGTAGTTGCAACTATATCGCTGATATTGTCTCCCTGGAGAAGGTAAAGTGTACCTGTACGCTTTCCCTTTGCTACTACTCTTGCCCTGATGTTATCTTCCACTCTCCGCAACCAAAAGTCGTTACCATGCCTTCTTGATCAAGTTTGCTAGTTGAGATCAGATTTTTCTTCAACTCAGGAATATGTCTAGTTTCACGCAAAATTAGTCGCCTTCCACCTGAGATATTCACAATCACAGTTCCTTTTCCTACAATCGGACACATGTGGCCGTTTCCCACAACCACTTGCCCAAAATCTCCACTGGCATAATCAGCAAATATATCTCTTTGCGAGGTACAATGAAAAGAAGCACCAGAGTCAAGAAACCACTTATCTGTTGTCAAGTCAAACCCTGCTGACAAACACAAGTTCTCTAGCAAAGGTTCATCGCTAACCATATTAGCTCCTTGATTCTCATCTCGCTGCTTCTTTTTGTAGGCTTCACACTGAAATCTACGGTGTCCCATCTGGTGACAGAACCAGCACTCATCTTTTGCAACCTCTTTCTTCCCCCTTGAATGTGACCTGCCACGCCCGCTAAATTTTCCTCTGCTTTTACTTCTCCCACGGTTCTCCACTGCTAATGCCGTTGAAGATGTAGATGCTGAAAACTTATCTCCACCTGA
>JAGVVM010021488.1:0-37196 GCA_019149425.1 Psidium friedrichsthalianum
CCTGGAAAGGACTCCAGGATTGAGTGCCTGAGTCGCCCAGCCCAGGCGACCCTCAAGGGAGATTCGGCCAGACCAGGAGAACCCCGAGGCTGAGTAGTTGAGACCGAAGTCTCTTGCGCTCTCGTGAAGGTGCTAAATGTGTTGATTGGGCTGCTGTGAATGTTTTGTTTGGCTATTTGGATGATCCGTGAGTGGGATTTGTTAATGGTGTTGCTATGATTGGGTTATAGATACCTGAGGTGGCTACTGTGAATGGGTTTTTCATTGATAGGTAGTGTATTGCTGATTTCGTTGATCTGTGATGGTGAATTGGTGCTGATAGTGGTGAATTTGATGCTGATAGTGGTAAATTTGGTGCTGTTAGTGGTGTCAGAAGGAGCATTGAGCTTGCCAATGCTGTTGTTTGGCTGGATTTGATGCTTTGAAATGTCAGTTTTCTTTCTTTTTGGTGTTCTAAATTTGAAGTGACGTGTGGATACTCGAAGAAGTGATATAGTCAGTATACGGTGTTGTATGTGGAGATGTCCACTGATTCATCAAATTCTCCGTCTAATGTTTCAGGGTTAAGCCCCCTTAGTGCTTCTTCGAGTTCAGTATCTTTTGGTCCATATCGTACTATGACAGGTTTACACAATACCTTGGTCAAGTTGGACGGTACTAATTATCCTTCTTGGTAATGGCCCTTTCTACCTTTATTTATTCCAATCGCCAATCTAGATGGCTTGAAGAAGAACCACCTGAAGATTCAGCCAGTCTAGAAGAATGGAAGTATATTGATGCTACTTTGCGTACACTTTTATGGGGAAGTATGGCTGAATCTGTTCGCCATCTTTTTATGGATTGTGCAACAGCCCGTGAGGTATGGACAAAGTGCTCTTTACTGTATTCTGGACAGAATAATATGAGTCTAGTTTGTGATATGTGGGAGGCTTTATTTGAAGCCAAAATTGGTGATGCTGGGCTGGCAGAATATTATGCTCGATTTGCGTCTTTGTATCAGCGTCTCAAGTTTTATCTTCCACCGGCTACCACAATTACTCAGATGCAGCAACGAGAAGCGGACATGATGACCGTACTCTTTCTCCGTGGTCTTGGTCCAGATCACAATGCTCTTCGACAACAAATTACCTCTCACAGCACTCTTCCATCCATTGAAGAAGTGTATTCTCGAGTTGCTCGTTATACTTTTAGCCTAAGACCTCAACAATGTCAGATAGTAGTGCTATGGTAGCTCGTGGAGGTCAAGGGACTCGTGGTCGTGTTGGTGGTCGTGGACATTGGAGTTCTGATAGCTCTTATCGTGGTCGTGGTCGTGGTCTTCAAGGCCGAGGTGTTATTCGAGGCGGTAGTAATAATGTTTCTAGAGGAGCTCGTGGTGGTGGTCGAGCGAATCGTTTTTGTACTCATTGCCAACTTTCTGGGCATACTATTGATTACTGTTATGATCTGCATCCTGAGTTACGAGGTCTACATGTCTCTATTGATGCTGAGTCTTGGACTCCTCCACATGGATCCTCTACTGGACATGGTATGGTAAATATAACTCGTGCAGAATATGATGAGTTGGTCAAAGCACGACACAGTACGAGTGATGCTATCTCTGGTCCTACTGCTACTTTAGCACGGCACAATGATCCTACCTGTCTATTGTCTAGTACATCTGCTCCTCGCTCTTGGGTTATTGACTCAGGGGCCACTCATCATATGACTGGTGATTCTCATCTTCTTACATCCACTTCGTCTGTTCCTTCTACATCAGTCACCTTAGCAGATGGTTCTCAGTCAAAAGTAACTGGTACAGGTTTTGTATCATTGAGTTCTTCTATTTCCTTACCTCTTGTTTACCATATTCCGCGTTTTCCCTACAATCTTTTGTCTGTCAGTTCTATTACTCGTGATCTTGACTGCAATATTACCTTTTCTTCATCTTCTTGTGTTTTTCAGGATCGGAAGACTGGACGCCGAATAGGTGGTGGGCGTGAGGCTGGTGGATTGTACATCCTGGACCCTGAGATTATTGCTGCTGCGACAACAGTTCAGAATAAAGCTGTGGATGATCCTATCGATTACATTGTCGCCTTGGTCACCCATCAGCAGACGTACTCCGACATTTTCCTTTTGTGTCTAGTTCAAGTCTTCAATTCAATTGTGAAACGTGTGAGTTAGGTAAACACCATCGTGTGTCTTTTTCCCCTCGTGTTTCGAGTCGTGCTTCCCAACCATTTGAGTTAGTCCACTCTGATGTGTGGGGCCTAGTCGTGAGTCTTCATTTGGTCTTCGATATTTTGTCACCTTTATTGATGACTGTACTCGTACCACTTGGTTATATTTAATAAAAGATCGTACTGAAGTTTTCCATTCTTTTCGCCAATTCTATAATGAAGTTCGTACTCAGTATGATTATTCTATTAAATGTCTGCGTACTG
Source organism: Psidium friedrichsthalianum (assembly GCA_019149425.1). Classification (NCBI taxonomy): domain Eukaryota; kingdom Viridiplantae; phylum Streptophyta; class Magnoliopsida; order Myrtales; family Myrtaceae; genus Psidium; species Psidium friedrichsthalianum. The sequence goes on from JAGVVM010021488.1 coordinate 2,427, forward strand.
ACAATGCTCGTGAATATTTTTCTTCTTCTACCTTCATTCCCTTTCTTGAATCTCATGGCATTTTACATCAAAGTTCTTGTGCTCATACTCCGCAACAAAATGGGGTTGCTGAACGTAAAAACCGTCATTTGTTGGATGTTGCCCGTTGTCTTCTTCTTCACACTCATATGCCTAAGTCCTCTGGAGCTATGCTCTTCTTACAGCATGTTACCTCATTAATCGTCTTCCATCCTCTGTGTTGAAAGGAGATATTCCTTATACTCTTCTTCATCCTGATCGTCCTTTGTGGTCTATTCGCCCTCGTATTTTTGGATGTGTCTGTTTTGTCCATTCCTTATCTCTGGGTTGGATAAATTATCACCTCGTGCTGAAAAATGTGTATTCGTAGGTTACTCCCGTACCCAAAAAGGTTATGTTTGTTATAATCCTACTCGTCGTCGGGAGTATATTTCTGCTGATGTGACTTTCTTTGAGGATCAAGCATTTTTTAATGATGTTCGTCGTCAGGAATCATTAACCATGGATCTTCTGCCATCCTCCGCACCTACGTTTCAGCCGGAGCCACCATCTGTTACTTCTAATGATGCTCCACCAGATCCAGGGTCACCAGCACCGACTCCTCTTCAGGTTTATATGCGTGGTCCTCGACCTGTCTGGGGCCATACCTCTCCACCAGCAAGCGTTCCACCACCATCTTCGGTCCAGGCTTCCGATCCTATTCCACCGTCTCCTGTCAGCTCTCCTATTGCTCACCGTACTCGGTCTCGGTATCCTCTTTCTCACTTTGTTTCTTATAATAACTTAAGCCCTCAGATGTCTGTCTTTGTATCATCCCTTGCATCTGTGTCTGTGCCGAGTAGTGTGCAGGAGGCTTTGGCCAATCCAAATTGGGCTCATGCTATGGAAGAGGAAATAGCTGCATTAAATCATAATAAAACTTGGGAATTGGTTCCGTTGCCGGCTAATAAACAATTGGTGGGTTGTCGCTGGGTATTTGTTGTCAAACACCATCCAGATGGTTCTGTTGAGCGCTTGAAAGCGTGTCTTGTGGCAAAGGGCTATACTCAAACTTATGGTATTAATTATGATGAGACATTTTCTCCGGTAGCCAAAATTCCTTCTATCCGCATCATTATTTCCTTGGCTGCTCGGTCTCAATGGACTCTTCATCAGCTTGATGTCAAGAATGCATTCCTTCATGGTGATCTTCACGAAGAAGTATATATGGAGCAACCACCTGGGTTTGTTGCTCAGGGGAGAAGGTATGTCGATTGCGAAAAGCTCTTTATGGACTTAAACAATCTCCCCGTGCTTGGTTTGGCCGCTTCAGTGATGCGGTTATCACTTTTGGCATGCATCGATGTAGTGTAGATCACTCAGTATTTAGTATGTCATCTTCAAAGGGATGTGTTATTCTAGTTGTGTATGTTGATGATATCATTGTCACGGGCAGTGATGTTGAAGGTATACAACGACTCAAGCAGTTTTACAGAATAAGTTTAACACTAAAGACTTAGGTTGTCTTCGATATTTTCTTGGTATTGAAGTTGCCTATTCTAATGGTAGTATTGCTCTCTCTCAACGAAAGTATACTCTTGACGTTCTTAAGGAGGTTGGATTACATGATGGTAAGCCTGGTGACACACCTATGGACTCTGGAGTGAGACTTGATAATGAAAACAGAGAACTTCTTCATGACCCAGAGAAGTATCACCGGTTAGTAGGCAAGTTGAATTATCTTACCATTACTCGTCCAGATATTTCATTTGCTGTTAGTGTGGTGAGTCAATTTATGAGCTCTCCTCGTACTACTCATTGGCAAACCGCTTTACAAATTGTTCGATATTTGAAGGGAGCTCCGGGTCAAGGACTTGTATTCCATAATCGGGTCATTTTCGTATAGCTGGTTATTCTAATCCTGAGTCTTTGGAGGTGATAGGATATTCCGATGCAGATTGGGCTGGTTGTCCTATGGATCGTCGGTCTACTTCGGGATACTGTGTTTTTCTTTGTGGTAATCTTGTGTCGTGGAAAAGTAAGAAGCAGTCTGTTATTTCTCGATCTAGTGCAGAGGCCGAGTATCGTGCTATGGCTAATGTTACGGGTGAACTTTAATGGGTTCGTATGTTGTTAGCTGAGATTGGACTGCTTATGACCGGATCATCTATTCTTTGTTGTGACAATCAATCTGCTATTCATATTGTCAGCAATCCAGTTTTTCACGAGCGAACGAAGCATATAGAGGTGGATTGCCATTTTGTTCGGAAAAAGGTGAATTGTGAGAACATGCAGTTGGTGCATACACGTTCTGAAGAGCAACTAGCGGACATCTTCACAAAGCCTCTTCGACGTGGATGAGTTTCATATATTTGTCATAAGTTAGGTCTATTTGATATGTATGCTCCAACTTGAGGGGGAGTGTTGGTTTTATTACTTTAGAAATATTAGCAAGTTGGAGTTAGTTTTGTAATTACACTAGGCTTAAGGTTAAGCCTATAAGTACTTATTTTGTTTTCAGAAATATAGAGACTTTTACTCTTTTATCATTAACAGCTCCTTTCCTACATGGCTTGGTGCCTCTTGTTGTATGTGCAGTCTTGGGCCAAGTGAACAATTTCTCTTATGCTGATGGAACAGCAGGGTAAGTAGGCTTGTTAGAGAGCATCATGATGATTTGGACCAGTATATGCTTGTAATGAGCTATGTTACGGAAGCTCTTCATTTGCCTGGAATATGTAAGAGGTAAACTCGCACTATAGCTGACAAGGGATGGCCAGGTTGCTCCATTGCATTTTTGAAACCTGGAATGTAAATTATGGAGGAAAAAGAAAATAAAAATTTTTCTCTGCTTTGGTTAGATCTAATTGAACCATAGTAATTTCAGAAATTACTTTAATTGAATAGTTCTTAGAGTCACTAACTACTGGCCCCAATGAATGATCTGATTATATTTCAATTCCTGTAAGTAGAAAATTCCCTATCAATTTGGATCATTGACAAATAATTTGAGTTGTTTTTGCACCAAGCTGTCAATCAGCAGAATGTACCATCTTGATCTTAGACCTCAACGACTTTATTTTATTTAGTTTGTCTCGTCCTTTCTTTGAGGTGTAATAACTGTTTATCTTTCTCTATTCAGTTTGTTTGTCTTGTATATTTCCAGTACGCTCCACCTATTACTCCATATGTGAGTTTGCCGAGGCAATGCAAAGGTTATGGAGATGACATAGCAGCACTGAAGAAGTTTGTAGAAAGAACATTTAATGAGGTTACTGTCGGGGGTGGTGGAATGTCTGGTTCAGTTACTCTTTTTCCAGCAGAGCAAAAACGACCTCTTGGACCTTTGGTAGTGGCTGGCATTAGAGATGGTGTTCTTTGGCTAATTGATAGGTAACAGGCCTCCAATGCTTCTAAAATAAGATATATTAGTGGTTTTCTCAAATGTATCTTTTAGTCTTTATACTAAGCGTAAAATTAATCAAAGACTTTTTGCTCTATGCAATGTTTCTTAAGAACTTCTATCCTAATCTGGATTGACAATTCATCGACAAACAGCCCAATGGTCTTATATGTTTCTAATTTCCTGTTGCACATAACCAACAACAGTAAAGGGCTGAAGCATGAATTTCAGGCCGATCTATAAATACTAGCACTGTTGTGGTTATGTGCTCAGAAAAACAAGACCATTGGACTTAAAATTCTAATTTACGAACAAATAACTTCAACTTCTGGCTGTTGGTTAAGTTCTCATAAATTAGAATTTTAGAGCAACTGCCTGTCTATCAATTCCACTGCAGTTATTTAACTCACTATGGATCTCCAGTCGATCGTCCGTTGTTGTGTGCACATGATCTTTGAGTCACCCGCGTGCCGGTGTCTTGCTGCATATGGAGACGCAGTTAGTGCGGTCAAATGGTATTGCTCCTTTCCTACATGTTTTGGTGCCTCTTGTTGTATGTGTAGTCTTGGGCCAAGTAAACAATTCTCTAATGCTGATGGAACTGCAGGGTAAGTAGGCTTTGATAATCCAGGCTGTTTGTCTAGTATCTTTCCAACACGCTCCTTCTATTCCCCAATTTGTGAGTTTTCTGAGGCAATGCAAAGTTGATGGTGATGACATAGCAGGGCCGAAGAAGTTTGAAGAAAGAACATTTAATGAGGGTACTGTTGTTGGTGGTGGGATGTCAGTTGCAGTAACTCGTTTTCCAGTGGAGCGAAAACGACCTGTTGGAACTTTGGTAGTGGTTGGCGTTAGGGATGGTGTTCTTTGGCTAATTGATAGGTAACATGCCTTCAATGCTTCTAATATAAGATATATTAGTGGTTTTCTCAAATGTATCTTTTATTTCCTTCGTGAAAGGTTATTGATGCCCACATATGTATGTATACTACGAGCAAGAAAAAAATCAAAGGACCTTTTGCTTCTATTCTCTCAATCTGGTGCCATTTGCACAGTCAACCCAAGAACTGGCCAGCTGTTCTTGAAGGTTTGTTATCTCAATATGTCTTTCTTAGTTAGTTTACTGCATCTGGTCATGCAGGTCATTCTTCCAAGCACATGGGCTGGGCACTTGATCAGCTGGCCAAGTGGAATACACCAGAAGTTGCAGCTGCTCTTGCATTCTTTGCCTATTGAAGGACGGCCAAAGCAGACCATTGTCACTCGAAAGGGGAAGCTTGATCTTTAGGAGATTCACTGTCAAACTGTCAAACAGAATCTCAAATAGATACATGATGACTAGCAGAAGAGTATATCGTTTAGACACTGCTTTCTCTCATCTCATTTTGATCCTCTATGCTCTTCATGTGAACGACGAGAAGGCTAATTTGTTCCTCAAACCTGATAAGACATTTGTCCCCGAAATTCATTATACCTGGCCATCTCTCATTTTAATCTTCTTCAGCTCACGACTCTGCAATTGAATGACACCTCCCTCTTCGTGATAAGGGTGGCAAATTATGCCAGAAATGGAATCATTGTATTTGTGTCTAATGTTAGGGCGATAAATGTATGTTGACAGTTTTTTTCGGGTTGAAGACGATCTTCACCTCTTTCTATTCATGGCATGCATATGTGATATCACATCATCCGGATTGTTTATATGCTCCTAATATTGTCCCTGTAATTGCTTTTGACCTTGCACTCTTTGGCTGGAAATATTGCTAATCCTCTTCTTCTATTGTGGTCGTATTTTCCAACAAATATTTACGTTTTGTTTTACCATTTGTGAATTTATGTCGATTCTTTTCCTCCGGTTTTGAAATGTATAATAGTAATTCAAGTATATTTCCTCATGTGCAGGTCGAATTTACCTCGGGAGACTTGTTTCTCTCTGATTATGCAAAGAAGAACAACATCAACAGAGGTACCAACACATCCTTGGGTATGGAGCAACGCTACAATATAGGCCTGCGTCTCTGTCCTTGCAGGCCAACTTGGTATTTTATATCGAGGCAAAAGAAGCAAATCAGCTTACTGCAGTCACAAGACTCGCAACAAAGGACTGCCAATGTGCAGCATGGTGATGAACTAATTGTGACCACAAGTTCCTCCGGACAAAGTTGCACTTGGGCCTAAGGCTGATCGGTGTGCGAGGGAAAATATTAGCTAGAAAGGTATGTTCCTGCTTGTCATCTTCCCTAGAGCCGCATGGTATATGTTCCTACTCTTCTTTTTACACGAGACTTTTGCTAATTGCTGTTTTGGCTTTTGTCCAAAGCCGGCCTTTCGAAGTTCGATGTTCTCAAAAGAGTCTTGTATTTATTTTCCTCTTTAGGCAGGTTCCCTTTTGATGTCTGGCGACGCTCGCTCCCCCGACTCGCCGGGCAGCCCCCTAACCAGCCATCCTTCTCGGACCAGGTAATTTTTAGTACCCTGTTTTTCTTTGTTCCGGTCGAACAGACGACCGAAGCTCGTTTCGTTGGGTTCTACGTGCTGAGTTCAAATAGGACTTCCCTCGTGTCATTTTCTGCGGTGTTTGCTGATTGTTGTGGGTGTTAGAGTTAGCTGACGTGATTGCTTTCATTGTCTCGTGATGACTTCCTCCTAATTTGAGCGCAAGTTCAGGTTCTACGTTGGTCGAAGCGCACGAAATGCCTATTAGAATCCAGCGCAAGTCAATCTCGTTTTTGTTTAAACCCAGGGCACATTGGTCCGGATTAATTCATGTTAGTTGGTTTTCAGATCGAGTATGCTTTTTCTGCATCGTCGCTATTTGCTTCGTCTCTTGTGCTTATGTTCCCATGGTCATGAACGCTAGTTGTCGGCTGGGCAATGATATGCTGATACATGGTCTGAGCATTAGCCATTACATACATCTCCTCAGGTTTGCTTATCTGCTTGCGTTAGTCGTGCCGTTTATTTATGAGCGTTAAAATGTGGGTGTCAGAGGCAGAGATCGATGGCCGACGGTTAAAATGTGGATGTTAGAGGTAGAGATTGATGGCCGACGGTCCGGGTAGGCGGCAGTAAATCAGTGATCAGTCATGATTAATAGGAAATTATGTTGTTCTCATTTAGTATAGGATGTAGATTAATCATCGTTGGAGCTTTGGTCGTTGGAACAAATGTGCAACGTGTTGGAGGTGACACTGGGAATATGAAGTAGGCTTGGAAGGTGATGGGAGCGAAGGGGAAGAGGAAAGTGGTTGTAGTGTAGATGGGCTTAGTTCTAATTATATTTGGATTGGTTATTTTTGGGCTTGGTTGACTTGTTGGATCCAGTTGTGCAAGCTCAAATGGGTTTAGTTGGTTTGGGCCGGCGAAGTTCGGGTCCTTGTTCTCGGGCTATCCGACTCATTTTTTTGTTTTGGGCCCAGTTGTGCAAGAATGTAGAATGGGCTTTGTCTTCCAAAAGCAGCCGGGCGCGGTTCGGGTCCTTGTTCTCGGGCTGGATCCGGCCCGAAGACCCGACCCGGGCATTTATTATTAAAATTCATTTTCAAAGTATAAATTAATTTATTAAAAAATGATTGAAAAATAAAAAATTGGTAGGAAAATGCATTTGCTTGGCTATTTTTTCTAACTAAAGCTTTTATATGCTTGATTATTGACTGTGTTTTTATGCCTAAAATGATGACTTAATTAGCTTTGCATGCGGATATTTAGGCTCATGTTAGGACCCAATTGCGTATCTTTTTGTATGTTTTGATGAATGATTTCGCTCGTGACACGTGTTGATTGGCGGGTAGTTTTGGAAAGTTGTCGCATTAATCGTATCGCGTGAGTTAGATCGATTTCTTCTTTTGATTTAGTGAACTTTGCTAATTACTTGCTTTAAGTGGATGCATGTTTTGAATGCTTGAATGGTTGGAATTGACACCCATGGAGATGGCGACCAATTGGACGCGACGATAGTGATAGATTGATGTTCAATCCAGTCTCACTTTTGTGTACTTGATCATGTCTTGGGTTTTAATCAGCATTGTAACTAAGGGCGCGCATGGTAACACTTAGAGTAACTAAATTAACATATCAAAAAAAAAATCATTTGCCGGGAAAAAATAAATCTAATTAAGATAATTCTAGGGGAAAAAAACACGTGATTTACTTTTATAGGATTATCGATTAATATATGATGCGGCGTTGGTCAAATTGAATCATCCATTCGGCGTGGCATATACGACTACTGAATTTCATGGGGCTAAGGTAGATGAAGAAACAGAGTAAATTGTATCCTTTTGCATAATAATATTACCATTCGATTTCATTATCATTGCCACATTTGGGAGTAATTATCAAAGTCTTGGGAAATATTCGAGCATGTCTAAATTCATTTTTTTTAATTATTTTTACATGAAATGAATGTGGATCTTCTTTAACTTGAAACTTCTAAGCTTTCACAATCTATGAATGGACATGCAGAATGCCAAACTTATATCAAAGTTACGACATTTCTAAACTGAAACATCTGATTCCAAAAATTTGGAACCGTGAACTGAGAACAGGACCAGACCCCTCGGGAAATGGTCCATCTAGGGCATGTGCTTACCTACTGGATATTAAGGGAAAAAAATCTATCGAATTTCATATGTCATAATATTTTAGAAGGTTTTAGGTATTTCACGTGAAATAAAAGTCAGTATGAGACTGTTGCTTTCGTTATGATTCTGGATGCCGGATGTTCTCGCACAGGCTTGGAGGTTAGGAGCATGCATCCCAGTTTCAACACAGGCTGTCCTCAGATGCCCACAGAAAACAACTTAACAATATTTTGTTTTTCCAATCTCTAAGGAACATGATTCAACATGTCCTAACTATACAGGACAACCTCAAAGCTTAGTTACCCTGCTCTTGATCGCTTCAAAGGATCTCTTTTGTTCCTCGACACGAAGCGGCCTTCGCGACCCTCTCCTCTCGAACAATACCCGGATGAGCAGGACCGAGGATGGCGAAAAGATCCAGATGGACCCTCAGGATTGGCCCTGCGATGACAAGACGTTAGCACCAGAGACGTCGGCTAACAACGAAGAGAAGCCGCGCGAATTGCATTCCGTGGAGTTCATACTCAAAGGGAAGGAGGTCCCGCCGTGGCAGAGACAGCTTACGTTGAGAGCTCTAGTTGTGAGCTGTGCAATGGGAGCTTTCTGGACCATTTATATCCTGAAGATGGACCTGATATTAAACTTCATCCCTCCAGTGAATCTCTTCGGCGGAGCCTTCGGTTTCGTCTTCATATCGATGTGGACGAAGCTGCTAAATGCGACGGGCCTGTTGAGTCAGCCGTTCACGAGGCAAGAGAATACCGTCATTCAAACGTGCGTCGATTCCATCGTCAGCATCGCTTTCAGTGGTGAGTTGTCTTCTTAGCAGCAAGATAAAGCCTATCATTGATGATATGTCCTGGCTTGCTTTTTCAATGATATCCGAAATTAGCCCGCGTTAAATCGCTGGATTTAACTCTCCTAAACAGGAGGCTTTGCGAGCTATCTTTTCGCCATGAGCGACACTGTCGCAAAGCAAAGTCCGGGACCGGTCGATCCATATGATATCAAGAATCCCAGCTTGGGTGGATGATACTGTTTCTCTTTCTCGCTAGTTCGGCCGGTCTATTGTCTATATTGCCTCTTCGAAAGGTAAGCATCATATGCTCAAATCGCTGATTAAAATGCTCGAAACATTCTCATCGATTACAAAAGTTCAGCTCAGGATGTATACATACAGCAATCTATGATGCAGAGATTAGTCATAGAATAATTAGCGCGTTGCTTCTTTAATTCTCCTTATGAATGATCCATCCTCGAATTTATTGTCGATTAGAACGATTTGGTGACTTCTTGAGCTTCTGGTGCGCAGTTCATGCTTATTGACAAGAAGTTGACATACCCACTGGATATGCAACAGGTAATGTAATAAATAGCTTCCACACTCCTCAGATAGGCAAATTGAATGGCAGGTAATTCCTCTCTTCCTTCTCGTTTTCATTCTTCCTCTCGACTACACCTTTTTTGGTGTTGGCTTTTCGGACGATGCACGAGTAACAAGAATTAAACACCATGTTTCATCGATCTACCGGCAGGAAACAGGGGACGACTCTGAGTAAATTCTTCACAATCACCTTCTTCTGGAGCATATACCAATGGTTGTTCAGTGGAGGTAGCTCTTGCGGATTCCATTTCTTCCCCACCTTTGGATTCAAAGCATTGCAGAGGAGGTATCGTCTATAACTGTAATAAACGGTCGCGATTCAAGCAATCGATCCTTAGGGAAAAAAAAAAAACTTGGAAAAATTGCTGTCTTTGCAAAGTAAAGATAGAAAAGATGGAAATATCAAAACTACTGCTACTTCACAGAAATGAATGCATTGGCCGGACGGTACATGCTTCGGTCGGAATTTACTGTTTTCGCTGCCTACCGTAGTAGTTAGTTCCTCATATGAAGCTCTTTTTCTCACTTACTGCTACTGAAACAGCTTCAATTTCGCCTTCCACTCATCATACCTTGGTGTTGGAATGAGTCTCCCTTCGTGATAACCTATTCCCAGTTGCTTGGAGCAACTCTCTCCTCGGTATGTTGTGGCCTTATATAGACACCAAGAAGGGTGACTGGTATCCTGCAGATGCCACTGCCAGAAGCTCAGCGGCCCCGAGCTTATCGGGTGACCTCTCCGATCAATAGCTCATTTGTATTTTCTTGCTTATTTGTGTTTGCTCGAGAAGCATAGATAACCGAGCATCGGCGACGTTTTGAATTTTTGCTTCTCCCTCATTTGATGGTTCTGGAATTTGATTATGTCTCACAGGTCTACTTTAGCCTTGCCATCATAACTGGTGACGCGGTCTACAACATGATAAAGTTCATCGTTATCGAGTTGTTCAAGAATAAGAAAATCAGCAATGCGGCGGTTTGCCTTTCGCCGAGAATCCCTTCCATGAGAAGTCACCTGTCTCCTATGATGAAGAGGTCAGAACCAAGGCTTTCCTCGAGGACCTAATCCCGAACGGAGTGGCGGTCGGCGGCTATGTCGCCATCGCTGGCATATCCACTGTGGTCTTTCCTTTCATCTTCCCTCCTCTCAAATGGTACTACATATTGATCGTATACCTGATCGCCCCAATCCTGGGTTCTGCAAGGCGTACACCGCTGGCTTAACCGACATGTCCATAACGTCGAACCTGGGAAGCTGGCTATCTTCATCTTCGCCTCATGGGCCGGGAAGGCCGGGGTAGCGTCCTGGTCGGGCTCGCGGCATGCGGGGTCATCATGAATTCGGTGGACGTGGCTTCTGACGTGATGGAGAGCTTCAAAGTTGGGTACTTGACACTTTCTTCCTCAAAATCCCTCTTGCTGAGCAAACTGATCGGGACTTTGATGGGATGTGTGATCTCCCCATCCATCTTTCTGTACCTCAGGAGCCACAACCCTGGGTTTGGGACTCCGCAATCCCGGTTCTCAGCTGCTTGGTCCGGCAGCTTCCGAGAAGCCGCCATGCACGCAACGGGCGGGTTCTCGACATTGCCGAAGCACTGCCTCGAGCTCTCTCTGGCCCTCTTTCTCGCGGCCATTCTTGTCAACCTGCTCAGGGATTCGACGCCAAAGAAGTGGAGGAATGTGATACCGATCCCCGCGGCACTCGCCGTACCGTTCTATGTCGGAGCTTACATCACCATCGACATGTGTGTCGGGTACCTGATCTTCTACATCTGGAGGTGGAAGAACAAGGTCCAAGCAGAGACATTCGCGCCCCTTGTCGGTCTGCTTTCATATTTGGAGATGGGTTGTGGTTGTTCCCCATGTCTGTGCTCAATATGAAGAAGATAACTGCACCAATGTGCATGAGATTTTGGCCCCCGCAGATGGCTTCTCAAGCAGAAACTTGCCTCAACGGTGGTTCTTGATTGTCCTATCATTTGATTTTACTTTTCTTGTCCATTTTCTTTTCTTAGAGCAATTACTTTTCTTTTGTTTTCTTTCTTTGTCAATTTTTCAATTTGTTTGAATATGTATGACCTACTCCTCTGGAGAAGGTTGCTTGTAATTAATTTTTCTCCTTTGGCTTGTCTTCCTAGTGTTGAATTTGAGGATCAATTCCAATATCATTTAGACCCTGAATGTAATTCTTGAACAGTAACAATATTAGGTTTTGAGACAGTTAGACCTTGTTCGAACGTGAACCCGGCAAACCCAATTAAATCTCGAATTCAGCTAAGAGAATTTTCCCATGTCATGTAATAACGACAATTAGGAATTTTGTAATTGTAATCTAGTTCCTATATTTTACATTAATATATAATATGAAAAAAGAACTCTACCTCTATTCGTTGATAATTCAATCTGAAGCAAGTAATTCAAATAAAGGTAGGTAGGAAAATTGTTAATTTAAAAATATGGTAATTTCATAAAATATGGTAAATAATTTTAAATTTGGGCTACAAGTTACCAATCCCTTCTTGCCCGTAATTGCTTTGCACCGTGGCCTATTTGGGCTATAGTTACATTTCCCGACACCCATCAGATTCTCTGTCCCAAATCTTGAGTACCGTGACTGGAGCGACAGAATCCTGGAGCGTGAGTAATGACAGATAGGGTTGAGCATGGTTCGGATGTTAAGATCTCATTATGGAATCGGAAATGCCCATTAAGGACCGCTTCCAATCTCTACAAAATTGCATTCATTAATTAATATCATGGTGAAAGTAGTTTTTGTGTGGATACTTCTTTGCAAGGGAAAAGTTAAGAATACTAAATAAATTTGCATGAGGATCTTGCTTATCAAAACAAAATGATTCTACGATTTTAGGAAAAATGCTCTCATTTGCACATTTTGTTCTGTGCCTTGCTTGTCATTTGACAGAAAGTCAAATAGACTTTCAAAAACCATTTGTTTCGGCTTAAATCTTCAATCATAGTCTCAAGTGATGTGCATATTTTTTCTTCAAATTTTAGAGTGAGTCAACCCAAATAGAATATACCCATCAATGCTCAGTAGCTGTGACCGGATGTTCTAAGAGATGCATTTGTGAGTAAGTGACAAGGAAGAGAAACGGATAGAGGCTCACATCAAGGAAAAAAAACATCCAAATAGGAGAGTTAATCTCAACGGAGACACATGTGAGGGGAGCAAGAAAAACTATAGGGTGAATTGCAACACCTTGATGTGTGTAGGATCGCGAGGTGCGAGTAGGATTGTAGGGTAAATAGCAAAAAGTGGATGACACAGAGTTGCTTTTGCAAAAAGTGAGATGAATTTTTTTAATAGGTATATAAGGATAAGAAGTTGGGTTGACTTCACCACTACATGCAGCTGATAATCTAGAGATCTCAAGAAGTGAAGGCTAAAGAGTCACGTCCCCTTATGCTTTGCCATTATCAAGGGTCTGACATATCAAACTTCAATATAATGAGTACATGTAAAACCATCTGAACATGTGTATTTGCACTTTTAACTCAGTGCATGGATATCAAATAGGGCTGTGTTGAATAGATGTTGGACAAGTTGAAGACAAACTTGTAGTCGGCTCACAAGGTTTACATACCAGTCTGATCCCGATGGGCATTTCCATGATTGGAAGCAAGAATCGGACCAGTACTCACCGGTTCCATTAAATTGGAACCGAACTAGTCTCCATGGGAACCGCTGGTTCGGTTCCTTTGCACACCCCTAATGACAGAGAGCGTGACGCCCCAAAACATCACGCGTGAAACATGTCTTTCTAATTTAATCATCTTTAAAAATATAGCATGCGGAAGCATAACAAATCTTCACCAATATCCTGTACAAGATATCACATGAGTTTAATTAATATGCTTACATAAGTTTTTACAACTTCAGCACATCATCCAAGTCAAATACAAAATTCGTGGGAAAAGGTTCGGGTCAACTAGCTCCAAGAGCTAGCCTAAACATTAATTAAGCCACCATCCAACTCAGAGGTTGATGGCTATCAACATTATTTTGTCCCCTCCGTCATCATATTCAGCTAACACACTACAAATTTGAAAAATAAAGGAATGAGACGAATCCCAACAAATGAAATCTCTAGGTTTAAGTTAAAAAAATCATCTTACCAATCAGCATGGTACAAAATATTGTGAGCACATAACAAGCAAACATGTATGTCTAATGCATGAATAATTATTTACCTTTCCTTTCATGATATGTCAAAGCAATCTATAGACATGGCACAACATTATTTCACTAAGATGCATGCATTTAGTTCGTTGCTTCTCCTCACGAACACCCCCAGGGCATCTCAACCCTGAAGCATCCCAAAATAATCTCCCGGGCATCCCAACGCACAGGGCATCAAAGTGCATCAAACTCAGAAAGTGAATTAATTACTTGAATCCTCGAATATTTGAAGAGTTTTAACGAAGTAGTCGAAGTGCGAGAATATAAGTAGGCTAAGCAAGCGCAAGGATTCGACATTCATTTTGGCATGCAAAGAACATAGTAAAGATGGTTCTCTTCCTTAATCCTGCAGGTATGTCGATCCTTAAGGAAGAAAAAATCGATTTCTTTTCCCTATAATAAACTTGGCCTAAGTTATGAGAGGTCTTGTACCATGCACTTGCTTCTGTCATTTCTACTTTAAGGATGCAATGTGCAGAACCGCTGCATCGGATTGCTAGAAATTCAAGGAAACGAAGACTGCTCCATTCGTGTTTTTTTTTCCCCCGGGGTAGAAGAGTCGGTCGTCGATACTATAGATCTCTTGCTCATGCAAAATCAAAGCAGGCCCGCGCTTGGAACACGCATAAGCACCACAACCACGACATCAATCGTGTTGTACGGAATAAGTAATCGAATAATAAATAAACAGAACAAAAAAATAAATTGAACACTAGATGTACGTGGTTCGGTTGTAGTGACCTATGTCTATAAGGAGAACAGCAACAAATTTAACTATAGATTAAGCGATACAATGAAATTGTAAACCACGCTCGAGTAACTCAAGCACATTAGTGTTTTCTAGCTCTAATTATATTCAATAACTCACATGGTGTTTAACCACAATGTCACTCAAAATAATCTCTTAATCTCGTAAATGAATCACACAAATCTTATCACAAGATTTAAGCAATTTCGAACTTGAATAATTGACGTAATTTCACGAAGAAATCACGCCAAGCGCGAAGACCCACTCCTCCTTTTTTTTTTTTTTTCTTTTTAGTCTGACTCATGGGCATATACAATTGTCAGACCCCTTGGACGATGTCAGCAAATAAGGTGCAGAATCCCCAATTGATTCGGTCAACAAATTCCACATGTTGACTTTCCCTTTCTTTATTATATTTTCTCGGACCGAAATTCAACAAAGAATCTCATTTTCTGCAAGTTTCCTCTCTTGCTTTTCTGATCAAGATTTGGGACTTTCTCCGAGCAATAATCCATATCTAATATGTGCTTTCCAAATTAAAGAATCCCATTCATGAAAGATATGTCTTGGATATCCACTCCACACTCACTTCTAGATCGAATTTATTTATTGGCTCAAACTCGAGATATATTGTAACATCTCGTCGCCGTTCCTACGGCGGGACCTTGGACCACACCGCCGAGATGGTCATCGACGGTTGGTGCATCTTTCGTTTCCACGAGGATCTGGCCATCTTTGGATTGTCCAAGAGGATGAGGAACTTCCTACTGATTATGTGCACTCGTTCTGATTCAACATCATCCACAGAATCACATTCCAAGATACGCATATATGGCTTTGAGTGCATGAAAACTCGAGTAGTGACTAGTCCACAAAAAGAGTGACCGGTTCTCGATTCCATCTTGAATGGAAATCAAAGACCAAACTAGATGTACTTGTACCGAACCTCCAGTTGGGTTCTCAAGCTGTCCAGTGAAATCCATCATATGTTCTTAAAATACATATTCATATTTTAAATGTGTAAGCGTACCTCCAATAATTAAAAGTTTGTCGCGGACCTAAAAATTATGGAATTCTCAGGTTAATGGATTACTGGATTAATTAAATAAATTAACTAACCTAGTGCGAGCTCTCCCAAGCTCTACCAATTCGCAACTTAGGTTCATGTTCAAATGATTGAAATTTTGGAGCCGCCACTAATCTTTTTTGGTAGGTAGATTAGATACCTAAATAAAGCATTGGGAGAATACTTTATTTTCTGCAAACCAGATATTTAAGTTCGAGGACTTGATTATGTTAATTTTTCAATTAACACCCTTTCAGTACCATTCTTGTGAAGATTTCTTGAATTGGCAAATTTAATTGATTTGATTTATAAAGCAAGGTGCAATGTATTTTTGTAGGTTTTTTTTTATATTAAATGAATGCAACATGCCAATGCAAAGCCTAACTATATAAATGCAAACATGACTACATGATGTTCAGACAAACTATGTGGCACGCATGATGACTCTGGAAAAAATCAATTTTAATGCAAGAAGAATGTGAAGTCTAACGTATATGGCACACAACATGATTCAATTAAACTACATGACATGGTATAAATGAGCATACATGATGTCTAAAAAAACCAAATTTTAATGTATAAGAAAAAAAAACATGAGTTAAAATTTAAAGTCATGACATGCGAAGGATGTAAATCTATCTATATGACATGAATAAAATGCATGAATGACATATAATGACATGGTAAATGTGCATGATGTGATGACTATAAATTATGCATGTAGACCCTATATGAAATGCATATGAGTGATATTTTTTTGGTATTTTCGGATTAAATAAAAGGCAAAAATAAAAGATGGTCTGAGGGTCGATAACAATTAATATAAATTAAGAAATGATCCTCAAAGTCTAATTTTATATTAAAAGCTATCTTGACATTTAATTCCATTTTAGACCATGATTTGATGTTCTTTTTTGATTTTTTTATGAAAATAGAGTCAAATAAAAATATAATAAACCTTGAGTGTGGTACACCATGTGATCCGAATTTTCCGATGAATTCGCTTCGTACCCAAAGTTTAGGGTCGGAAGGGATGGGAATTCGGGGGGGGGGGGTGGGGGGGGGGGGGGTCGGAGGGAATTTTATTCACGTCATCCATAATGCACATACCCGAGGGACAAAGGCGCAAGGAATTTTTTGTACTATACTCAAGGATATTATAAAAAAGATTGATTAGACCATATAAAAGATGAATGAGATTTTCGACCACTAAAGGGTAAAAATCGCCGAATTTGAAGGGGAAATGGCTATCCACGACGGATCTTTCTTTTAAAATTAGGAAAGATTATCTAATCTTTAAAACAAAAAAAGATTTTTTTTTTATTTTTTTTGAAAAATGATTTAGATAATTATCCGAATTTTAAAGACATATTCAAAATTTCCAACTAGGATAGAAACGTATTCCCATATGCCTCAGATTTTCAAAAATAAATAAATTCTAATCCAAGATAAAACCAGACCATCCTAGGACAATCCAAATAACATGCATAACATCTTCAAGATAAGATCAGAATTCAAATTCATTTGAAAATCAAGTCATGAAATATATCAAGCATCCTGAAGCACATCCAAAACCGATACATGCTCAATATCCATACTACACATGCCAATTTTGAAAATATTCTCAAGACCATGATTAAGGTTCTGATTATCTTAAATTCAAACCCAACATCTATCAAATATACCCAGAATCCGAAGATATGCCCGATTTCTACAAAAATTCACTTCATATTTCAAACATTCAGATTAAGCAATTATAATCCATCAACATTCAACAAATATTCAAGTACTTTTCAGAAACATTGTGGACTGGAAAAGTTACCTAATTTGAAGCTGAACAAAGTCTTATGAAAAGCTTGTGTAAACCGAGAATCATGCACCCTTTGAAACTGAATTTGCAGCGAAACGGGACGCCAAATCCGCGAGAATTTGACCACGGACAGCAGCTACGTTAGACTTTAATTTGGGACAAAAACTGAGTTGACTAACCACAAAAACGAAGTTAGATAGTGGGCTAATTGGCGCAGCAACTTGGTAGACGGTGGGGCTGCTGACTTGGCGAGCTATATTTTTGGGCACTGCAGTGACGGGGATGGTGGAGCTGCGGCGCTGGACAACGGCATGGAGGGTTAATGAACAGTGCTCAGCAAGGAAGGCAACGTTGACGGCAATGAGTGGAGGCACACGAACAAGTTGGTGGCGGCGCATAAGGATGAGAGTCTCGACCTTGGGGGAAACTCTCGAACTCCTTAGGCTTCTTAAGTATGCTTTGAATTTCTGAGTATGAATTTTCCATACCCTTGCCGTGTGAGCATCATACCTTATTTATAGCAAAACAACTAGGGTTTTATTCAACCAAAGGGCTAATCTTCAGCTTATCTTTTAAAAACATCCTTATCTCTTATTTGAACATAATCAGAAAACCTTAAGGATTATTTCAAATTGAAAGAATGCAGACCCCCAAGCCTTTTATCCTACGTGCATATAGCCATGGACTTGATCAAATTTTCAAATGACATGGAATCGATTTTGCTTCTGCTGCTGGGCAATCTCCATTAGAGATAGACTCTCCGAATTTGAAGCAAAGTTGAATCTTGAGATTGCTTGTGGATCAACAGTAGTTGCACAACGTCATCAAGGAAAGTCTACAAGAACAAAGGGCTGTTTGACCAACGATGGATCAATTGACACTCGATGCAAGGTCACGCAAGCGAGAAGATCGGCCATGCGACGTTTTGTCGGGTTGCGTTGCGATTCAGTATAGCTTGTCGTAAAGGCAAGAGCAGTATTACTTCACATTCACGGCTGAACTTTCCCTATTTCTTTCCTATTCTTCTGGAGTGGAGAATCTGATTCTCTCTTTTGGCTCATGCCTTCTGGAGTCTTCAATTTTGCCGTGCCTTTTCAATATGTGGCTGCTATGTACGAGAATTTTCAATGAATTGACCTTCCTTTGGAACCTGCAGGAAAAAGACCAAACCACTCTTCCTTTCTCTCTTCACTGCGTGTATTGCAATTGTCTGTGAATAGCCCCCCAAAAAAAAATGATGTGCACTATGGTCTAAACACTCCCATCAAATTAAGTTCAATTCCTTGTCTTTGAAGCAAAAAGTAGTGCAATCCACAAAAAAAAAATGGCGATCCAAATCGAAAAAACACGAGGCAGAGGAAATTTTTTTTTGTGAAACCAATTCTCATTTTTTTTGTGCAGTATAAATGGAAATTGAAATTAAATTTAGTATGTCAACAAAGTTTAAAATGATTTCTTTAAAGATATTTGAGGAATAAAATTAAAATTTTAAAAAAAAATAGTCGATTCAGGTGGGCGGTTTCATTCTTGGAATGGAAAAACTAGACGGACAAATGAAACTAGCTAGTTTGGTATGGTCCGTGCGGTTCCTAATCCAGTCGGTTCTTTTTTTTTATCATCCCAACTCGTCAGGATAGAGTAGGGAAACGGATGAGACCCACCAATTTCTGGTGGCAGCCCTTGTTGACTCTCCTCTCTCTCTACATAGATGTTTGAAGATGCTCAGCCATTTGCAGACTTATGAAGAAAGGGACGAGACCCACCAATTTCTGGTGGCAGCCCTTATTGACTCTCTCTCTCTCTTTCTCTTTATTTTCTTTGGTTTTTTTTTTTTTTTTGAATTAGGGTTGGTGAGGGTGTCGCAGCCCTAGCACACCCTGTGCCGGTGAGGGTGTCCCGACCCTCGCCGGCCCTTAGTCCCAAAAAATAAAGAAGAAGAAAAACTAAAGAAAAGAAAAGAGAAAAATATCATAAAATATTATCAAAGAAAAGTTCACAAGAGCACCAATAGTGTCATGTCAATGCCGGCAGACCAAAATTGGCCAAATGGACTGAATTGGCACAAATACAAAATATTTATAACTGAATTGGCACAATTTCAAAAGATTTGAAAATTTTTGGTAATCTCTTTCTGATTGACGAACTAGTAGCTTATCATACCGTTCAATTATCTACCCTTGATGATCTACCTTTTCGGTATGTGCCTTACCCTGCTCTCGTACCTAGTACTTAAAAAGACTACAGCTCGTAAGACTACCCTACTTACTTACTCACTTGCAACCTACTCTATTCTATAATATGGGAATATGGGGATGTGAGTTTTCTTAGCTTTTCTACGGTGTGATTCTCATGTTTTTCATCTAAAGTTATGTAATTTGGATTGGCTGATTGTTGGACCCCTCGTCAGGAAGCGTACCAAACGCAGTTGGCATCGTTTGGTCTTCCAGAGCTTACGCCGCCGACGAACATGGTAATGTACCATCATTTATGCCAAGAGAATCGGATAGTCGCCCGGGACATTTAAGTCGAAAAGTGGCGGTACTAGGAATTGGTCTTGGTTGAGAGCGTCTGGAGTTTCATTGAAGAATGTTTGAGGGCCATGAACATCATGAGAAAAGATAGTCATAGACAGATGCTGTAGGGGCCATGACTAGGATAGTGTGCGATGTTGAGACTAATTTCTTGTGGCGGGAAGACTTGGTTGATCAGGATTGACCACTCTATGGCTGGCAACTTGCAATTGAGTGCGCACCCGTGGACGAAGTGCTTAAGTCAAGAATTTATTTTCAGTGGACGAAAAAACAAAATCTGAAAAGTAATTACCCTAATACATGCTAAAAGTAATAAACACCCCAAGTCAAGGGAGATTGGTTCTAAAGTTGGATAGAATCTCGATTCAAAAAAATTCAAAAAAGAACTATAATAAATGTAAAAAAAATTGTCCATGTCAGCTTTTTCATCAAAATTAGCAGAAAGGATTATATTAGTAGATCGTGAAAGGTTTAGGACTAAATTAGCCAAATTGAAAAGTTTAAAACTTAACTAGCATTCATACAGTAGATTTATGACATTTTTGATAATAATCACAGAAATCGAAAACCAAAATTCGATGAAGCATATCTATTGGAGCGAGGGCTCGCCTAGCCAATTCTGGTGAGGCTCGGCTCCTCCAACCTCGAGCACTCAAGGCTCAATCTCATTGGGCGAGGCCGAGGCGAGCCTCGCCGGCAACTGGCGAGCTCGTGCCGCACATGTGGCCGGTCATTGGCCATTCCCGTGGTAGGCAAAGGAAGAAAAAAAAAAGAAAAAATTGTAAACAATAAAAAGAAAGAAAATTAAAAAAAATATAAAGAAAATGAATATAAAGGAGTGGAGAGATGAAAGATAATGGAAAAATATTTTTTTTTATCAAAAAGAGAAAATCATTTTTCTCACTTTTGAAGGTATTTTTTTTTCATAAATGGTAAATATTTTCTTTAACTCATTTATTTTTCATAAAATGTCCTCGAAAAATTTAAAAATTATTTTTTACAAATTATTTTTCGTGAAAAGAGCGAACCATCATTCCTCATCGTTTACTTTGAATTCTTTGTGATGGCCGTTCTCGAGAAGCAAATGATGGATTACAGAATTCTGAAGTGAGGGACAAGCGACGGCTACTGAGGCTGGCTCGGACAGTGACTTCGTTGGAATAGACTATGTCTGCGCCTTACGATGCTTTGGTGGCCCAAGGAGTCAGACATGGAGATCGGTTGGTCAAATTTGTAAGGGAATCTGGTCAAAATATTGACAATTTGTCGAACCCGGTTCAGTTTTTCAAAATCGTCCGGAAGCGTATCGAATGGACTCGACATCAATCGTGTTAGAAAAATTATTATAACATGAAAAATAACAATTGTAAAAAATATATTGAAAATGACGAGGAAAAAAGATGAAATTGTCTCGGGGCTCAAGACTTTTTATACAAAGCCCTTCTCTTATTCACTCGAAGAGGCAACGAGAGGGGACAGATAAAATGGAGTTCTTCACGAAATTCAAGACAAAGAATAAAAAATAGTTTCGCTTTCGGATTTGCTTAATAAAGCAGTAGGCTTTGCTTAGCTGATTAAGCGTCGGGCTTTCAGATCTTAGCACTACCATTCTCAAGAACTGAGAAGTCTACTCATTGGAAAGGCCACCCACCCTTGGAAGCCTCTCAATTCCTTGATATTAGCAATATTAGGCATCCCCAGTATGTCTTTTGTTTTTGCGGGATACACCCTAATCCCATTCCTTTGTATTATGACTCCGAAGAGTTTCTTTCCTCGTCTAAATAGAGGTAAGCATTTCCCGTTAGTTTCGACGACGATAGATAGTGGTCGGGTTTGTTTGGCATTGTGCAAGCATTGTTTTCAAGTGGCTATCCTCTCAAGATACAACAGATCTTCTTCTACATTCCACACCAAACATTATGTGTATAACCCAGCAAGGAAAAAAAGCTTTTAGAAGAAAAGGAGTCTCTCTCTGTCAATTCATTGTATCGTAAAGACCGTCTCTTGAAGTTCTATTTTTATATGCAAACAAAAGAGAGCTATTAAGAAACTGTTACAAAGCCGTTATATGTCCTTTATATGACCATTAAAAAATCATCATATGATCGTTGCAAAATTATTATAGAACCGTCATACATTAATGATAGACAAGAAAACGTCACAAATTAACAACGGTAAAAAAAACCCGTTACAAAATAATAGCTTTTAATATTTCAAAATTTATTTTGTGCTCATGCTCTCTCGGTAATGTCCCTCAACAAACTGTTCATTTATGAGTCCTCGTCCAATTCCAACAACGGTGGTAACAACAATTTTAGTTTGAGAATCCATAAGCAATTATCCTTAAGATTGTTGAAAAATCGTTAGAGACGGACAAAAAAAAACGTTATAAATTGACAACGCTAAAAAAATCGTTACAATAATAATAGCTTTTAACATTTCAAAATCATTGAAATATCCGTCATATCGATCTTCCGAAAGCTTACTCATTTGAAAATCGCAAATGCTTACTACGAACGCGAAACATGCATCATCATTTATGTCATAGAATCGGACAACCCAGGACATTTAAGTCAAAAAGTGGCCGTACTAGGAATTGGTCTTGGTTGAGACAGTGTCTCTAGTTCCGTTGAAGAATGTTAAAGGGCCATGGACATCAGTGAGAAAGCTCGTCGTGGACAGATGCTGTTGGATCTTTGATTAGGATGGTATGATGTTGAGAATAATTTCTTACGGGGGAAGACTTGGTTGATCAAGATTGACCACTCTATGGCAAGTTGGCAACTAGCAATTGAGTGCGCCCCACTGCATAAGGCTTAAGTCAACACTTTAATTTTAATTCGAAAAAAAAATCAGAAAAGTAATTACCATAACTCTTGCTATAAAGTAATAAACACCCCCAAGGTAAGGGAGATTGATTTAAGATGGGTCGATTTCAAATTCAAAAAAAATTTATGATAAATGTACAAAATTGTCTAAATCAACGCTGGCCTTATTTGCATCCACGTCAGTTTTTAAGTGAAATCAACAGAAAGGGCTACATTAGTAAATCGTGAAAAGATTTAGCACTAAATTGGCGAAATTAAAACGTTTACTATTGAATTGGCATCTGACCAATAAGTTTATGTCCTTTTTAGTAATTATTTGCAAAGCCAAAACCTATCCCACCAGAGCTAGTTATCAATTTTTAGAATCGAGACAGACGCTAAACTGAACCAACTCATATATATTGGGCAAGGCTCAATGGCCGCGTTTCTGAGTCCCAAGTCATCCCCTACACTAGTAATTATAGTTGGAGTCCTGCCTCCCTCTCTATCTTTTTTTTTTTAATTTGGATATTGTACCGAATTAACATATCTCTCGACTTGAGTATCCACTCTAGCGATGTTCCTCTCTATCGACCGAACTATGAAAGCTGTCATCAGATTTCCGCTACTACACCACAAGGATTTCCTTCCTCTAAAAGGATGTCGAGAATACTTTGATGCCCAGAAGGCGGCATATTCATATGGGGAAATCGTCAATAGAGAGCTTCAACTTCGATCCCGTCATCAAAATTGCGTTTATACAACACAAGGCCCAACATTTTCCCTAAAAAGGGTGTTGAGAATACCTTGATGCCATGTATTAGGCACGGGGCAAAAACTAATATCAGCATTTGGAGAGATTATCAAGAGGGAATTTCAAGTTTGATCTCATTAATATATTCGATCATCAAAATTGCATTTCTACGCCACAAGACTCTACCTCTTTTTTTTTTTCCCAAAAAAGGGTGTTGAGAATATTCTGATGCCATTTGTCAAAAGCGCGGCAGAAACTGACACCAATCACTTGGAAAAATCGTTAAGAAAGAGCTTCAAGTCTAATCCGATTAACACATTTAATTGAACTTACTTTCGTTCAAAGTTTAAATCGGTGAGCTAGAAGACAGCTAAGATATATCACCCGATTCACAACACACCAATTCTCTAAACTCACACCCGCGCGTCTCCACAAAAATAATTATAAACTTCCGATCTGACTTCATGTCTCCGCATTTACTATCTCATGCGGTGAGACTTCCTAGTTTCCACTTTCCATCCCTCTTCCGCTAATTTCATAATCGTATGATAGAAAAAATGTCAAGCAACTCTCTCTCTCTCTCTCTCCCCCCTTGAGGTGCAAGCAACCTCGCCTTTGACCTTCTTCAATGGCGGAATCCTCGGCCATGCCGTCGCTATCCGAGTCGTCGACGACCGAGCCGAAGCCGCCGCGCGGGCGATCCTCTCCGTACGTGTCAGCGATTCGCAGAACTTCCATTTTGACGGCTCGCCTCCGCTTCTAGAAGCTCGTTCCGTGTAAGCACTCGCGTCGTGCTCACATATAACGAGTAGTGGATGGCCAACCTGTGGGCTCAACAGCGAAGCGTCTCGCAAACCGACAAACACCTCGCTGTCGCGGTTGCTTTTCGGACTCGCGAGCTTCGAATCTGCGGGGGGGGGAGGCGGGATAAGGCTCGAAGTCCGGCGGAGCTTCTCGAGCTCGGGCTCTTTGACCGGAGGTGGAAACTTTGGTAGTTGACGCTTTTTGAAAGTTTGTGAAGCTCGAACGGAGAGAAACCGACGCGATCCTCGGTTCTTTGCTCCTCTGCAATGTCTCGATTTTGGTTTTGATTGGATATTTGTTGAAGCGAACGCAGCTCCCGGAACGTTCTCCGGCGGATTTGCTTCGGAACGAGGTTTGAAGCTGGGAAATGCCGTCTTCGATCCTCAATCCTCTCAACCTCGCTTGCGTCTTCCTCCTCTCTCAGCTCCTTGTTTTCGCCTACGCTCGCCGATCCTCGACTCTCCGAGGCGGGCTTTCTATGTCTCAAATCCAACGTCACGTCTACGGCAAACATCGTCTCGAACTTCGTCGACGTCATGCGAGTGGTAGCCGCGAAAGTTACCGAGGATCGCTGGGGTTCTGCTTCCGTGACCTCTCCGCTGCCGGAAATCTACGCCCTGGCGCAATGCCACGGCCATCTGAGCGACGACGATTGCCTCCTCTGTTTTGCGCAGAGCAGGACTATACTTCCTAGATGCAGTGTCCCAGCTGCTAACGCCGGGCGGTTGTATCTCGACGGTTGCTTCATAAGGTCCGATTACTACAACTTCTTTAATGAGACCATCGATCCGCAGCATGACATGGTCAAGTGTGCCAATCAATCCAGTGTTTCAGCCAATCAACAGGCGAGGCTGCAGTTTGCCGATAAGGTTGACCGGGTGCTGAGGAATGTGTCTGCGGTCGCACCAAAAAATAAGGGGTTCGCCGTTTCCAAAGAGGGCAGAGGAGGAGGAGTTGCTGGAGTTTATGCACTGGCGCAGTGTTGGAACACTCTCGACGAGAACCGGTGTAGAGAGTGCTTGGAGAATGCAATGATCAAGGCGAGGAACTGTACTCCCGGGGATAAAGGGAGGGCGATGAATGCTGGCTGTTTCATGAGATATTCGACTCAGAATTTTTATAGCCATACACATGGTGGTAAGAATTGAGTGATCTTTCAAGTTGGTAGTTTTCTTGTTCTGGCTTTCGATTTTCGGTTTTGTAGGTTGGATGTGACTTCATGATACCTCCAATAATAAACTTCGGGTGTCAAGTCTATGCTTCTGAGCACTGTGTTATAATTTGGTTAATGATTTATGAGATGACGATCCTCAGTCCTGTACTTTTTCCTGAACTGTTATAGCTGTAATAGTTTGTTTGTTGTCTCTTCATTGCTATAGCTTCGTTTTTTGTCAGCAAAGTATGATCTCTTTGTTTTCCCCCTAGATTCGCTGAAGCTTGGGATCATCATCGCAATTGCTCTCTCCTCTGCTGCTGCAACTTCACTTGTTCTTATCGGTGCTTATGTTGGATACAGAAAAGTATCCAAGAAAAAAGAAGGTAAATGTGAAACCTGGAGAATATAATGTTTAACTTCCCCGAGAACATTCTCTAATGTCATCTTCTTTATCTATTCTCAGTCGAGAAGAGACTCTTTGGTGTTCCAGCAATTGTAAGGAAGTCGAATCTGAATTTCAGTTATGAATTGCTTGAGAAGGCTACTGACTTCTTTGATGACTCGAGGAAATTAGGCCAAGGAGGAGCTGGTACTGTATTCAAAGGGATCCTCCCTGATGGAAGAGTTGTTGCAGTGAAAAGACTAGTGTTCAACACACTTCAGTGGGTGGATGACTTCTTCAATGAGGTAAATTTGATTAGCGGAATCCAACACAAGAACCTGGTCGGGCTTCTGGGTTGCAGCATTGAAGGCCCGGAAAGTCTCTTAGTTTATGAATATGTCCCCAACAGAAGCCTTGATCAATTCCTCTTTGGTAAGTTCTCCCCACGTTTTGCTCTATGCTGCATCCGAGATAGTACTTTTTCTTGCTAATGTTCTCCAGATGATTCTTTTAATCTCATTCGTGGTAAGTATTTCATTGCAAGAATGGAACTGATAATAAGACTGGGTTGTTGTTGCAGATAAGAATGCAACCCACATCCTGAGTTGGCAGGAGCGGCTTAATGTCATCTCCGGAACAGCTGAGGGGCTGGCATTTCTACACGACGCTTGTGGAGTGAAGATAATACACAGAGACATTAAAAGCAGCAATGTCCTTCTTGATGAGGATCTCACAGCGAAGATTGCCGACTTTGGACTTGCTCGATGTCTTGATCCGGAAAAATCTCATCTTAGCACCGGTGTCGCAGGAACACTGTAAGATTCTGGTCTTCAATTCGTTTGTCTCTCTTTATTTCATTTAAGCCGGCTTAGATAGCATCCTCATGTCAAAAAGGCTGGATTGGCTCATTGAACCGCCACATATTATGAGTTCAGAAGGTAATAAGCATGTGATACGAGGGTTAGGGTGAGAGGGGCGTTGTATCAAATAGGACATGGTTCTCTCTCTCCCTAACTTGCTCTGGTCTGGTTTGGGAAATTTATTTTTGGATGACCCTGCTCTTCACTCTTTGGCAATTTCATCTTCCACTTCAGATTCGGTAGAACAGACTTCTCTCCTTCTGAAAGCATACTTTTGCAGGGGTTATATGGCTCCAGAGTATCTTGTTAAGGGACAACTAACAGAGAAAGCGGATGTTTACTCTTTCGGCGTGCTGGTCCTAGAAATTTTAAGTGGTAGGAAGAACAGTGTATTTGGGCCGGTCTCAGGTTCAGTTCTGCAATCAGTAAGGCTCATATACCTATCCTCCTGATTTCAACTTCCAAAATATGCTTGCGGCATTTGCACATTTCTTCTTGTTTATGATAGAGTTGAAATAAAACCTACCATCTTCTCGAACTTCAAACTGAGAATTTTCCAATTGCTCTGTCTCTGTTCTCTATACTGGAAATCTTGTAACCCGGACCACCCCTCTGCAGCTTACATATCTTTATTAGGGACACTATTTGATTCTTCCCTTGACAATCTGGAAAGAATCCCTGCTGCCAAACACAATCAAAGTTTCTTATAATTTGCTTCAACTTATTTTCGGCTTTTCAGGTTTGGAAGCATTATAAATCAAATAGTCTTGCCGAATGCATAGATCCTGTGCTGGGAGGCAAGTTTCCCGTCTCAGAGGCATTGAATGTGCTTCAAATTGCGCTTCTTTGCACCCAAGCTTCCCCAAATTTACGACCATCCATGTCTGAAGTAGTTGAGATGCTCAACGACAGGGAGCGCATAGTTCCCGTGCCAACGCAGCCCCCATTTCTCAACAGTAATCTGGCTCCAGGAGACTCCAGCGGAAGCTCAAATGCGAACACAGGGATCTCAAACCAACTGACGAATTCTGAAATTTCCTCCGCCTCCACCACAGGCCCCCGGTGAAATAGTCTTTCCAGTGTGAATCACCTGAGCCAGCGGAGGCGATGTAATTTTCGGACATGTGAGCAGGAGCACTATTTGGACCCCAACTGCATGTGATGAGACGGGCGTATGGTCCTGTTAGAAGGATTGCGGGGAGTCCAATGGCAAGTAATGCTCGAGGGGGTTTCTCGAATCCCCAATCGGGAAATCGGGATGAGAATAGTTGGGCAGTGAAGACGGGGCAAAGATGCAGCTAGGAGCTCCGGGTTGCATCGGTCACGTCTTATGCAATGCCCTTTCCTGCTTGGCGGAGTCGGAAGAACTCACGTACATAGTCTCATTCACTTATTTCCTTTGTCCTCCATTTTTTCTTCAAATTTTAGAGTGAGTCAACCCAAATAGAATATACCCATCAATGCTCAGTAGCTGTGACCGGATGTTCTAAGAGATGCATTTGTGAGTAAGTGACAAGGAAGAGAAACGGATAGAGGCTCACATCAAGGTAAAAAAAAACATCCAAATAGGAGAGTTAATCTCAACGGGACACATGTGAGGGGAGCAAGAAAAACTATAGGGTGAATTGCAACACCTTGATGTGTGTAGGATCGCGAGGTGCAAGTAGGATTGTAGGGTAAATAGCAAAAAGTGGATGACACAGAGTCGCTTTTGCAAAAAGTGAGATGAATTTTTTTAGTACGTATATAAGGATAAGAAGTTGGGTTGACTTCACCACTACATGCAGCTGATAATCTAGAGATCTCAAGAAGTGAAGGCTAAAGAGTCACGTCCCTTTATGCTTTGTCATTATCAAGGGTCTGACATATCAAACTTCAATGTAATGAGTACATGTAAAACCATCTGAACATGTGTATTTGCACTTTTAACTCAGTGCATGGATATCAAATAGGGCAGTGTTGAATAGATGTTGGACAAGTTAAGACAAACCTGTAGTCAGCTCACGAGGTTTACATACCAGTCTGATCCCAGTGGGCGGTTCCATGATTGGAAGCAAGAATCGGACCAATACTCACTCGTTCCATTAAATTGGAATCGGACTAGTCCTCATGGGAACTGCTAGTTCGGTTCCTTTGCACACCCCTAATGACAAAGAGCGTGACGCCCCAAAACATCATGCGTGAAACATGTACTTTCTAATTTTAATCTTCTTTATAAATATAGCATGCGGAATCATAACAAAATCTTCACTAGTATACCGTACAAGATATCACCCGAGTTTAATAAATATGCTTGCATAAGTTTTTACAACTTCAGCACATCATCCAAGTCAAATACAAAATACAAAATCCTAAGAAAAGGGTCGGGTCAACTAGCTTCACTACTCCAATAGCTACCCTAAACATTAATTAAGCCACCATCCAACTCAGAGGTTGATGGCTACCAACATTATCTTGTCCCCTCCATCATCATATTCAGTTAACACACTACAAATTTGAAAAATAAAGGAATGAGGCGAATCCAACAAATGAAATCTCCAGGTTTAAGTTAAAAAATCATCTTACCAATCAACATGGTACAAAATATTGTGAGCACGTAACAAGCAAACATGTATGTCTAATGCATGAATAATTATTTTACCTTTCCTTTCATGATATGTCAAAGCAATCTAACGACATGGCACAACATTATTTCACTAAGATGCGTGCATTAAGTTCGTTACTTCTCCTCATGAACGCACCCCAGGGCATCTCAACTCTAAAGCATCCGAAAATAATCTCCTAGTATCCCAACGCACAGGGCATCAAAGTGCATCAAACTTAGAAAGTGAATTACTTGAATCCTCGAATATTTGAAGAGTTTTAACGAAGAAGTTGAAGTGTGAGAATATAAGTAGGCTAAGCAAGCGCAAGGATTCGACATTCATTTTGGCATTCAAAGAACATAGTAAATAACATAGAAGAGTTTCATTTTGGCATGAAACAAAGACTGCTCCATTCGTGTTTTTTTTTCCCTGGGTAGAAAGAGTCGGTCGTCGATGCTATAGATCTCATTGCTCATACAAAATCAAAGTAGGCCCGCCCTTGGAACACGCATAAGCACGACGATCAAGAAATTGATCGTGTTGTGCGGAATAAGCGATGAATAATAAATAGATAAATAAAAAAATAAATTGCATACGTGATATACGTGATTCGATCACAGAGACCATACATCTACGGGAAGAACAACAATAATTTTACTATAGATTAAGCGATACAATGAAATTATAAATCACGCTCGAGTAACTCAAGCACGTTTCAGTGTTTTCCAGCCCCAATTACATTCAATAACTCACATGGTGTTTAGCTTCACAATTTCACTCAAATAATCTCTTAATCTCGTAAATGAATCACACAAATCTTATCAAAGATTTAAGCGATTTCGACACTTAAATAATTGACGTAATTTCACGAAGAAATTCACGCCAAGTGGCGAAGACCCACTCCTCCCTTTTTTCTTTTCGTCTGACTCATGGGCATAGTGGTGGCCACGGTTCCGAACCGGACGGTTCCGGTTCTGGTTCAGAACCGGCCGTTTCGGGCCAAGTTCCGGTTCCGAACCGACCGTTCCCGGTTTTTTTTTTTTTTTTTTTTGTAAACTTTGGGAATTTTGATTTTCAAAATCAAATCAAATTTTTAAGTAATAAAATTTCAAGTAAAATTTTACAAATTGTAATCAAACTTGAGAGGAAAAAAAAAGGGAGAGAGAAAGGGCTTGACTTAATGAATTATCATTAAGTGCCTACATATCTTCTTGGGGATAGAAGAATCAAAGCCCATGTAGTTCTTTTACTTTTGATAACCCCCCATACTTACCTCATCATCAATCGTCGCTTCCGGCGGTGGTTCCCGTCATGGTACTCGCTCCATCATCGAAAAATTGGGCTTCTAACGTTGCGATCCATCTCTTGTTGTCGATATTGAGCCTTCGTCCAATCATCGACACAAGCTTGAGCCTCCACAGACTGCGGAGATAATCTTGAACAGTGATCGTCCAAAATGTTGCTCCAGCGCTAAAGCTTGTTCAACCCGCAACTGTTGAACAAGGAGTTGCTAAAACCTGTCTAGCGATGATAGAGAGAATTCGATATTGACTCGAATGCTCCTTCCACCACTCTAAAATTTGAAAATCTGTGCCACTTGCAAATGAGTTAGTCTCAAAGTTAGTGCTTAAATAGTGATCAAATTCGGAAATATCCGTGCGCTCCCCTTTGTCTTTTTTTGCCTACTCATTAGCATTTTATACCCTCTACTCATTTTATCTCCGCTCTCGTTTTTTTCACGCGACTAAATTGAGAAGAAGATCCAATATCAGTTGCGTTATATCTAATATAATAATCATTATATAATGCTACTATTGAGTTGCTAACCATCCCTTTAATAAATAATATCTAATTCTATTTCTAAATGAAGACATCATAATACAATAGTCAAAAAATCTTTTACGCCTTCTAATTCGTACGTGGATCGAAAACAGAAGCAAACCAAATAAATAAAAGGAATATGTTATATATAAGTTAGCCATTTTGATTTCATTGCCTTAATAGTTGCACCTAATTGTTCATCGTCTTCATATTCTTCAAAAAACACCAGCAATATTAACACACTCTATTATAAATAAATGAGTCGTAGGATAATAAACACCAGATAAAGTATAAGTTGCATCATTGAAAACTTTTAAACAATCTAAAATTTTTGGCAAATATCCCAATTGTTGTGTAATAACTCAAGTTGAGGAACATTAGTCGAAATAATGCACATAATAAATCTTTATATTCAAAAGATTGATTAAGCATTCGTACGTGGAATTCCAACGAGTTGGAACATCTCTTGAAAATCTTCTTGCCCTTTTTCCATATTGTTTACAAAATCTACACCAATCTTTCATAATTTGGGGATGTCTCCATAAATATTGGATTGCGATTTTATTGGGTTGAGAAAAACGTTAAGAGTTGTAAACCTTCTTGTACACTTAAGTTTAAAACATGGCAAGCACATCTAACATGAAAAATTCTCCACCAAAAGTGGGTTTACAAAGTTTTCCAACTCTTCAATAGAAGCGGTATTTGCCGCGGCATTATAAAAACCAATAGAAAAACTTTTTCAACCAAACAATATTCTTCTAAAACTTGTCTAATTAATCTATAAATATTAATTGCGTAGTCATCCTCAAAAACTCGAAATGCAATAATTCTTTTTTGAATATTCCAATCGTCATCTATCCAAGACACGTAATACCCATATAAGAATGAATTTGCCAAAGATCGGTCCAAACATCGCTACCTATATGCACACGTCCATTATAATTCATAAAAAATATTTTAATTCTTCTTTTCCTTTTTTATACAAATTAAAAATTTGGCGTTTAAGGGTATTTCTAGAAACGGTTTTGCTTGTGGAGTACATGCATTTTGTAAAAATTATTAAAACCAAATTTCACCAAAATTAAATGCTAAATGTTCTACAGCCGTAAATCTAGCTATTCTTCTTTATAAACATTTTCGCTATAACGGAAAAAGGAGGAGCGTTAGTTTTAGCGTACCCAAATTGTTGTTGACGAGTGTCGATCCCAGCTAGCGTTGGATGTTTTAATCTCAAATGCCGTTGAAATGTTCAATAGCCTTGACCACTTACGAGTTGTAATTTTTTCCACAATGTTTGCAAGTAAGTGATATTGTTTTCTCAATGTGCGCCTCGTGAAATGATCCCATATCGAGGAAGGGATGACCCCTCTCGTTCCATCGTTGTTGACGCTTCTTCGGTGGAGGATTCATGCTACCTTGTGTTGGAACGGGCTGCTCGACATTTGGAACATTGTCGATTTCAATTTCTCGTCGTCGAAGCCATAATATGCATAATCTTGAGGATTATGAGATTGAGGATAATTGAACGATCCCATCGCGCCATCGGGCTCTTACCCTCCCGCCACGGCTTCCACTTGCCATTTTTCGAGAACTCCAACAAAAAAAGAAATGAAGAATTTCGAGAGAAATGAAAGTGGATCGAGTATCGCGACTGAGAGAATTTGAGATTGAGAATTTGAGAGAATTTGAGAGAATTTGAGAAATTGAGAGAAGAAAAATGAGAGAAGTGTGAATAAAATGAAGGGGGGAGGGGGGTATTTATAAAAAAATATTTTGATATTGAATTTATTTAAAAAAAAAAAAAAAAAGGCAACGGCTATTGCGTTGGGCGGACGGTTCCGGTTTCGGCGGTTTTCGACACGGGCCGGTTCCGGTCCGGTTCCGGGCCGAAACCGGCCCGTGGCCATGTCTACATGGGCATATACGTATTGTCAGACCCCTTGGACGACGTCAGCAAATATGGTGCAGAATCCTCAATAGATTCGGTCAACAAATTCCACATGTTGACTTAACCTTTCTTTATTATATTTTCCTCGACCGAAATTCAACAAAGAATCTGATTTTCTGCAAGTTTCCTCTCTTGCTTTTCTGATCATGATTTGGGACTTCTCCGAGCAATAATCCATATCTAATATGTGCTTTCCAAATTAAGAATCCACATTCATGAAAGATATATCTTAGATATCCACTCCACACTCACTTCTAGATCGAATTTATTTATTGGCTCAAACTCGAGATATATTGTAACATATCGTCACGATACGAACATTGCAAAGAAGACGATGAGCATGGAAGGATCGACGATCAATACACAAACAATGCACTTCAAGGAGGTGAGGAACTTCCTATTGATTATGTGCACTCATTCTGATTCAACATCATCCACAAAATCACATTTCGAGATACGCATATATGGCTTTGAGTGCATGAAAACTCGACTAGCGACTAGTCCACAAAAAGAGTGACCGTTCTCGATTCCATCTCGAATTGGAAATCGGAGACCAAACCAGAGGCACTTGGAACGAACCTCCAGTTGAGTTCCCAGGCTGTCTAGTGAAATCCATCATATGTTCTTAAAATACATATTCATATTTTAAATGTGTAAGAGTACCTCCAATAATTAAGAGTTTAAATGATTCTTTAAAGATATTTGAGGAATAAAATAAAAATAAAAAAAAGGGTCGATTCAGGTGGGCGGTTTCATTCTTGAAATGGAAAATCGGACGGACAAATGAAACTAGCCAGTTCGGTATGGTCCGTGCGGTTCCTAATCCAGTCGGTTCTTATTTTTTTATCATCCCACTCTTCAGATAGAGTAGGGAAACGGATGAGACCCACCAATTTGTGGTGGCACCCCTCGTTGTCTCTCTCTCTACATGGATGTTTGAAGATGCTCAGCCATTTGCAGACTTATGAAGAAAGGGACGAGACCCACCAATTTCTGGTGTCAGCCCTTATTGACTCTCTCTCTCTCTCTCTCTCTCTCTCTCTCTCTCTCTCTCTCTCTCTCTCTTCTTTTCTCTCCTATCTTTCTGGTTTTTTTTTTTTTTTGAATTAGGGCAGTGAGGGTGTCGCAACCCTCGCCGCCCTTAGTCCCAAAAAATAAAGAAGAAGAAAAACTAAGAAAGCAAAAGAGAAGATATCATAAAAATATTATCAAAGAAAAGGTCACTAAGAGCCCCGATAGTTGCATGTCAATGCCAGAGACAAAATTGGCAATATGGCACGGAATTGGCATAAATACAAAGATTTATAACGAATGACATTAATTACAAAAGGTTAAAATTTGTTTTGATAAGTCTCTTTCTCGATTGCGAACTAGAGATTATTCACACCACTTCACTCATTTTACCATTGACGATCACATTTTTGGTATGTGCTTACCTGCTATCCGTTACCGGTTCTTTAAGGACTACAGCTCGTAAGACTACCCTATTACTTACTCAACTTGCAACCTACTCTGTTCTATACATGGGAATATGGGGACGTGAGTTTATCTTAGCTTTTCTACGGCTATGATTCTCATCTTTTTCATCTCAAAGTTAGTGTAATTTGATGTTGATTTGTTGGACCCTCGTCAGGGAGCGTACCAAACGCAGTTGGCGTCGTGTGGGTCTTCCGAAGCTTACGCCGCGGACCGAGCGTGGTGAATGTGCCATCTATATGCCGAGCGAACCCGCGATAGTCCACGGTCGCGAGTATAGTTTTTCGGACCAGGCATTTAAGTCCGAACGTAGGCGTACGGGAATGGTCTGGTTGAGAGCGTCTCGAGCTTCATTGAAGAATGTTTAGAGGGCCATGAACATCTGTGAGAAGAAAAGATAGTCATAGACAGATGCCGTAGGGCATGACTAGGATAGGTGGGCGATGTCGAA